>MU261510.1:82500-102535 GCA_020310875.1 Ceratopteris richardii
ACATTAGCAATAGCATGATCGGCCATATCCAAGACTTGGATTCAAGCATGAAGGTATGGGAGACACTTGAAAGGCTTTATTCAACAAGCACCAAAGCAAGGAAGATCCAACTCAAGAATGAGCTCAACAACCTTAGGAAGAGCTCAGGGAGTAGCATAAATGACTACATACTTAAGGTCAAGGAGTTATCAGATGCATTGGGATCCATTGGAAGCCACGTAGACGATGACGATCTTGTGGCTTATACTCTCAATGGTTTGAGAGATGATGAGAAGTGGAAACCCTTTACTACTTCAGTTTATGTAAGGGATGATCTTCCCGATTTTGAGCAATTGGTTGCTCTCATGGTCACCGAAGAAATGAACATAGTTGGAAGTTCAACTAAAAGCAAGGATGCACAAGTTTTCTATGCAGGTAATCAAAGGGGCAAAGGAAGACGAGGACAAGGAAGGGGCAAAGGAAGGTTTGGAGGAAGGCAAGGCCACTCAAGCAATCAAGGACATGACCAAGGCACCTCATCACAAAGAGGGAGAGGAAGAACAAGAGGAAGAGGAGGACGACATCAACAAAACAGGAATCAAGATGGTGAAGGATGTTACATATGTGGCAAGTTTGGCCACTATGCTAGAGATTGCTACCAAGGAGGAAACCAAAGGAGCTATAATCAAGGTTCTTCATACAAAGGCCAAGGTAATTATGCTTCTACAAGTTCAGAAAATGACAATCTCTTGATGATTCACATGAATGGGAATTCAAGCAAAGTAGATAACACTTGGTATATTGATAGTGGATGTAGCAACCATATGAGTTGCAATGCTTCTTGGTTTACTAATCTACATGTTCCCAAAGGTAAAGGACATGTAGAAACAGGTGATGATACAGCCCATGAGATCTCCCATGTTGGAGATGTAGCTTTGGATGACAAGGAGGAAGGAAGATGTCTCAAGGATGTCTTGCATGTACCTACTATCACAAAGAATTTGGTGTCCGTTGGGCAAATGGTTGAAAGAGGCTATCAAGTAAGGTTCAACAAAGGTGGATGCTTTGTGGAGAACCCTAAGCAAGGTTACAAGGTCATAGCAAGAGGAAAGAAGCAAGGGAGACTCTTCACTTTGGAGGTAAATTCTCATTCCACTCAACATGTCTACTTCACATATGGAAACAAGAGGATTTCGGAGTTGGACTTGTGGCACAAGAGGATAGGTCACATCAACATACAAAGAATGAAGGAAATGCAATTCAAGAGGCTGGTTGAAGGTCTTCCCAACTTCCAAGGACAAGGTATGAAGCATTTATGTGAATCTTGTCAAACTAGGGAAGCAAGCGAGACTTCCATTCAAGAAGAGTGGCTACATAAGCCAACATCCATTGGAGTTGATACATACAGATGTGTGGGGCCCAACCAAAGAGCAATCCATTGGAGGTAACAAGTACTTTGTCACTTTTATAGATGATTGCACAAGGATGGTTTGGGTTTATTTCATCAAAAACAAATCAGATGTGTTTACATGTTTCAAAGCATTCAAGGCAATGGTAGAGAAGGAAACAGGTACATATATCAAGAAGCTAAGGTCCGATGGAGGGGGAGAATATTTCTCAAATGAGTTTTCTGATTTTTTAATGGATCAAGGCATCAAGAGGCAAGTAACATGCAGGTACACACCCCAACAAAATGGAGTAGCAGAGAGAAAGAATAGATACATTGCCGAGATTGCTAGAGCAATGCTTAATGAGATGAATGTACCTAACATGTTTTGGAGTGATGCAGCAAATACCGCCGTGTATCTTATGAATAGGGCTCCTACCTCAGGGATCCATGGCTTGACACCATATCAAGCCTATTATGGTAAGAAACCTGATCTTTCCCACTTGAAGATATTTGGATGTACTTGTTATGTACATGTGCCAAGTAAATTGAGGCACAAGCTACAACCAAAGGTAGAAAAGTGTGTGTTTCTAGGATATTCAAATGATCATAAAGGTTACAGGTGCTAGGAGGTGGGCACAAGCATGTAGAGTGTATAATCTTCAACAAATCACTTCTTACTTTTGAATCCATCTTTATGAGTTGGTTCAGACTAATCTTATGATGAATACCTCTCAAGATTTCCTCAATGTTCACCCCTTGTGTGTCTTCCTGAGGACTTGTTGGTTGATCTTTTAGCAAAGTACTCACCCTCTCATAAGCTCCATCAATGTCTGCTTGGTCCGTCCATCCCGCCTTCTTTTCCTCATCTTTATCTTTGAGTCCTTGTTGTTCCTCCCTACAGGCTGTTGTCGCTTGCCTGGCTCTAGTCATCATTGGCATTGACGAAGATGAAACAACATAAGACTGAGTGGTCATACCTTCTACTTGTGGAGAGACTACAATCATGTGAATTGGAGGAGGGCGGCTCCTTGGGCAATCTCTGGTATAGTGATCCTTAGCATCTGGACAATGCTGAAAGGGAGGTGCACCTTCTGGTAAGGAGCACTTGTTCTATATATGGCCATACTCACCACAGCGATAACGCATCAGTGGCCTATTATATCTAGGCCGATTTGGACGGGTCTCTTCTCTATTAGGTGCATTCGAAGTACTAGCATAATATGAATCGAAAGCTTGATGGTTACCTCGTTGTGCTCCCTTGAGGTAGTAGCAGTCTCTACCCTCATGAGCATCTTTGCCACAGAATTGACATCTGACCTTGTAATGACAATTAACATTGGAATGTCCACTATTGCTACATATTGTACACCAAACCTGTCTTCGTATGTCCTGTGTAGTCCGCAAATCTTCGAGCTCACGATGAAGTTGAGCTACTTCATCAACAGTGTGGGGCGGGGGCCGCGGCACGACCTTCTCTTCTTGGCGACTTTGCTACATTCTTAAGGCTTCCAACTCCTTCCTGAGTTGCACGATAGGATCCAAGTTGGATGCATAATTTGGTTGGGCCTCCCCTTCAAAATGTAGTCTAGCCTCCTCAATGCGCGATGCAGTTGGAACAAAATCATCAAGTGTTGCATCCAATCTAAGAGATTCACGAAGCTTCTGCTGAGATGACTTGGGCAGAGCTTTCTCTATCCATTTTTTTACCAAGAAATCACCTGGAGCATGTGGCACACGTGAAACAAGTGCTTTTGTTCTAGTGTGAAGTTCATGAAAGGATTCACTTGATCTCAATTTTGTTGGAGAAACACTCACTAATTGGACATATATTTGAAGGTCAAATCTTAGGAAGAAAACACCATGCCTATGTGAAGGGACAAATTCACAAGTGTATCATATTTGTAAAGTTAGTTCACTTTAGTTCTAGAAGTTTTTTAAATCACGAGAATACGAAAATCTATATAAGTTAGTTTGTATCAACAGACGCAGAGAGAGTGAGAGAGAAGAAGTAGAAGAAGGAGTTCATTTTATACGACTGAGTATAGTCGGGCTTCTCTGAGTGAGAAAGCATCTGTAAAACTTCTGAGTTTTCATAGCTATGAGAAAGAACTGAGTAAAGTTCTGTGTATGAGTCTCTCTCCATCATCTCCATAATTACCTACTGTGTGATGAGTTAAAAAGATGAAGTTTTCCAAGCAAGTCAATGCGTGGCATCGAATCTCTGCTGATAAGTCATATTTTCATTTTTCTTTTTCATTCACTGCTTAAGTGTTTGAAAACATGATGTTGTTGGAGCAACTCGATGCCTGGCATCGAATTCCAGTTGATAAGTCATATACTAAGTGTGCATGAAATCATCTATAGTTTCGGTATCCAAAAGATCAAGGTTTATGCGGGAAGTCGATGCCCGGCATCGAATCCCTGCTGAAAAGTGGCCAAAAGCATCCCAAGTCGATGCCCGGCATCGAATTCTCGTTGCAAGTCGATGCTAGGCATCGAATTCTAATTTTAAACAGGCGCTCTTACTATAACAGGAAAGATTTCCAGTTTTGGAAGGTCATACAGGGTCATCTTGTGAGAGCCATAACTTGAGTTATAGAGATCAGTTTGATGCATATGATAGCTTGTTGGAAAGCTCTACTCCTCTAGTTGCAGCCTTTAAATTTTCATGGAGAAATAATACTTGAGCTAGGAGAAATTAGCAAAATACTAAAGGTATGTCATTTCGGTGACTAGGAGTTTCTGTAGAAGCAAAGTTCTCACTTTAAGCTATCATTTCTCCAAGTTTGGAGTGGCAATGAGTTAATGGTGACCATAGAGGTGTTCTAGTGTCACATTAATTCATTTCTTGTGGTGTTTCATACATCAACAAGTGGTAACAGAGCAGAAAGATTCTCGAGAGCAGAAGACGACAAAGGTACGAGAAGTTTTGTAAAGTTTTCCATTAAAGTTTGAAAGGTGAAGCATTTGAAGACGCAAGGCATCAAAAGGTTACTTAAAAAGTATCCTCATACACAAAGAACTTCAAAAGGTATTATCCTTTATTCTTTAAGCTCACAGGTTGCAGCAGAAGAAAAGAACTATGGCAGATCATATCTCCATTGACAAACTGGACAGAGATAATTACCCCGCATGGGTAATGAGAATGGAAGCCTTACTTATGAGTAAGGATCTCATGATATATGTTACAGGTGAAGAAGAGAAGCCAGTATTCGAAGATGAAAGCCGACCAAAGAAAGAGGAACTTGATGCTTTAAAGCATTGTAGAAGAAGGATGCAAGTGCAAAAGCCTACATCTACAATACAATCTCTGATCATTTGCTACCACACATCAGAGCATTGGAATCATCTAAAGATATATGGAATGCATTGGAGTATCATTTCCAAAGTACTACCAAAGCAAGGAAAGCAAGTCTATGGTCAGAGTTTACAACATTCAAGAAGAAGCCAAGTCAAAGTATTAGTGATTATGTCACTAAGATGAAGGATCTAGCAGATAGTCTTGGATCCATAGATGAAGATGTTGAAGATCACAGATTGATTGCTCAACTACTTGCAGGTTTGAGAGGGGATGAAAGGTGGAAACCTTTTGTCTTATCAACAAAACTTTCATTAAATCATTATGTTCCAGATTTGAACCAGTTGCTTGGTTTGATGCTCACATATGAGCAAGACTTGAAGGGAGATGGAGATAAAGGACAAAGTTCTGCAATGTACATGAAGAACAAGAAGAAAGGAGATAAAGGTAAAGCAAAGGATGAAGAGGAGTCTAGTTCTCAAGCTTATTATGCAAGAGGTAAAGGCACTGGCAGAGGAAGAGCAAGAGGTTTTGGAAGAGGAAGAGGTAATCAAAATAACAACAAAAAGGCTTGCTGGATCTGTGGATTGAGTAATCATTTGGCTCATGACTGTTGGCACAACCAACAAGGATCAAACCAGAATCAAAACAACAATAGCAGAGGCCGAGGTGGAAGATATCAAAGTAATTTTCAAAGAGGTAGACAAAGTCAAAGAGGAGGCTATGGTAGAGGTGGAGGAAGAAGTTGGGGACAAAATCAATCCTACAACACCACCTACTACAACTATGCAAATGACACACAGAATGAAAGTCATACATCATTGATGATGAACTCAATCAACACATCAGATAAAGAAGATCTAAAGGTATTTTACATTGACTCTGGATATTCTAATCATTTGTCAGGAAACATAGAATTGATGTCAGAATTGGAAAAAGGCATTTCTAGTCACACAGTTCAAACAGGTGATAATACCAGACATAGTGTACATTCAATTGGAAAGGTGAAATGCAAGAGTGGAGCAGATTTGCTAACCAATGTTTTGTATGTTCCCACAATACCTAAAAACTTGATTAGTGTGGGACAGATAGTTGAAAAAGGTTTTCAAGTCAGGTTTACAAATGAAGGAGTATTTGTTGAAGATCCAGAGAATGGATATAATCAGATTGTCTCTGGTAAGAAAGAAGGTAGACTCTTTACTTTAAGAGTGCAAGGGAACATTGGTCAAGCTTTGCTCACACATGGTGAAGCAGTGATTACAGAACTTGATCTCTGACATAAGAGATTAGGTCATTTCAATGAAAGAGGAATTAAAGCTATGGTTGCTAATCAGTCTGTACTAGGATTACCAAATGTGCAAAGTCAACATATGGTTTATAAATGTGAAGCATGTCAAATGGGTAAAGCACACATGTTACCATTTCAGAAGAAAGGATTCAAACATGATGGAATACTTGAGCTCATTCATACAGATGTATGGGGACCAACAAAAGAAGGATCTATCAGTGGCTCAAGGTATTATGTTCTTTTCATTGATGATGCTACAAGATGGATAACATTATATGTTTTGAAGGAAAGATCAGAAGTGTTTGGAGCTTTCAAGCATTTTCATGCATATGCAGAGAGAGTCACAGGTCAAAAGCTTAAAAGACTGAGGCCTGATGGAGGGGGAGAATACTTCTCCCAAGAGTTCAATGATTATCTTTGGAATGCGGGTATTAAGAGAGAAATAACTTGCAGGTATACACCACAACAAAATGGTGTAGCAGAAAGAAGGAATAGGACTTTGGTTGAGTTTGCTAGAGCTATGCTAAAGGAGAAGAACTGTCTAAATTATCTTTGGGCTGAGGCTGTAAATACAGCCACATATCTTGTGAATAGATTACCATGTGCAGCTCTAAATGGAATGACTCCATATGAAGCTTGGTGGGGTAAGAAACCAACACTAGATCATTGTAGAGTGTTTGGATCAATTGCATATGCTTATGTGCCATCACAACTTAGACATAAACTTGAACCAAAGGCAGAAAAATATGTGTTCATTGGTTATGATGAAAAGCAGATGGGTTACAGATTGTGGAATCCTCTAACCAAACAATTTATTGTTTCTAGAGATGTTACATTTGATGAACATAAAAGTTGATATGCAGATCAAAGTAATACAGCTGAGGAATTTGAAGAAGAGGTAAGAAGATGTGAGAAAGGAAAATCAATTGTGCAGGTGAATAGAGATGAAGACTATATGCAAGCAAGTACATCCAGAAGTGGATTAACAAGAAGGAATGAAGAAGCTCCTATATTTGATGAAGAAGTGTATCCAGACACATATGAAGAATGTGAACCAAGAAGGTCAAGCAGGACTAGAAGACAACCAGAAAGGTATTCTTATGATACTTCTTACATAACTCAGAAGAACTATGCATATATGGTCAAAGATGATGAAGAACCTCAGAACTATGATGAAGCTAAAGGTAAGAAGCAATGGGAAGAAGCAATGAAGGAAGAGTTCAATGCACTGGAGGAGAACAAGACATGGGAACTTGTTCCTAAACCAAATGGTAAGAAAGTAATTGGAAATAAATGGGTTTATAAAGTGAAGAAGCTTGCAGATGGAAGTATAGCCAGATACAAAGCTAGATTGGTGGTGAAAGGCTATGCCCAGACCTATGGCATAGATTATGATGAGACATTCAGTCCCGTAGCTAAGATGTTAACTATAAGGACAATCATTGCTATTGAAGCTTCAAAAGGATGGACTCTAAGTCAATTGGATATAAAAAATGCATTCTTGAATGGATACATATCAGACGAGGTATACATGGAACAACCTCAAGGGTTTATAGATTCCAGGTATCCAAATTTTGTTTGCAGGTTGAGAAGAGCATTGTATGGATTGAAGCAAGCTCCAAGAGCTTGGAACTATAGACTGGTGAAGTATCTCAATGATCTTGGATATCAAAGTTCAAAAGCAGATTCAAGTCTACTTATCAAAAGAACAGAGGAAGGTACAATCTACATTTGTATTTATGTAGATGACATTATAATCACAGGTACTTCAGATGAAGGAATCAAGGAGGTAAAGAGATTGCTTGAAAAAGAATTCAAGATCAGTGACCTAGGAAAGTTATCATACTTTCTTGGAATGGAAGTTACTTATACAGATCATGGCATATATGTGTCACAAGAAAGGTATCTTCTGAACTTGTTGAAGAAGTTTGATATGGAAAATTGCAAAGAAGCTTCAACTCCACTTGAAGTTAATCACAAGCTTAGTAAATATGATGGTGCAGACTACAAAGATATGAGGAAGTATCAATCTCTTGTGGGTAGTTTGATTTATGCTACACTAACAAGACCTGATCTTAGTTATGCAATGGGAGTTTTGTCACAATTCATGCATTGTCCAAAGGACCCACATTGGATTGCAGGTCAAAGAGTTCTCAGATATATCAAAGGAACTATAAAGGAAGGATTATATTATCCTTTTACATCAGATTTGAAGTTGAGAGCCTATAGTGATTCAGATTGGGCAGGTAATCAGGATGACAGAAGATCAACTCATGGTTACATGATATACATTGGTGATAAGCTTGTAAGTTGGTGTTCAAAGAAACAACATACAGTAGCATTATCATCAACTGAAGCAGAGTACAAAGGACTTGTGGAAGCAGCTAAGGAAATCATATGGATGCAGACATTGTTCAAGAGCTTAGGCATTGATCAAGGTACACCTACAATACATGGAGATAATATGAGTTCACTTTATCTTGCAGCAAATCCAGTATTTCATGCAAGGACAAAGCACATAGAGATACAATATCATTTTCTCAGAGAAAAGGTAATGGAGAAGGAGATTGAAGTGGAGTACATTTCTACTAAAGATCAGCTAGCAGACATAATGACAAAGAGCTTGGATGGTGTGAAGACGAGCAGATTCAAAAGCATGGCAGGAGTAAAAGAAAAGAAGATGATATGAAGAAACAGGGAATGTCAATTAGTGATTGAGGGGGAGCTGTTGGAGAAACACTCACTAATTGGACATATATTTGAAGGTCAAATCTTAGGAAGAAAACACCATGCCTATGTGAAGGGACAAATTCACAAGTGTATCATATTTGTAAAGTTAGTTCACTTTAGTTCTAGAAGTTTTTTAAATCACGAGAATACGAAAATCTATATAAGTTAGTTTGTATCAACTGACGCAGAGAGAGTGAGAGAGAAGAAGTAGAAAAAGGAGTTTATTTTATACGACTGAGTATAGTCGGGCTTCTCTGAGTGAGAAAGCATCTGTAAAACTTCTGAGTTTTCATAGCTATGAGAAAGAACTGAGTAAACTTCTGTGTATGAGTCTCTCTCCATCATCTCCATAATTACCTACTGTGTGATGAGTTAAAAAGATCAAGTTTTCCAAGCAACTCGATGCCTGGCATTGAATCTCTGCTGATAAGTCATATTTTCATATTTCTTTTTCGTTCAGTGCTGAAGTGTTTGAAAACATGATGTTTTTGGAGCAACTGGATGCCTGGCATCGAATTCCAGTTGATAAGTCATATACTAAGTGTGCATGAAATCATCTATAGTTTTGGTATCCAAAAGATCAAGGTTTATGCGGGAAGTCGATGCCCGGCATCGAATCCCTGCTGAAAAGTGGCCAAAAGCATCCCAAGTCGATGCCCGACATCGAATTCTCGTTGCAAGTCGATGCTAGGCATCGAATTCTAATTTTAAACAGGCGCTCTTACTATAACAGGAAAGATTTCCAGTTTTGGAAGGTCATATAGGGTCATCTTGTGAGAGCCATACCTTGAGTTCTAGAGATCCGTTTGATACATATGATAGCTTGTTGGAAATCTCTACTCTTCTACTTTCAGCCTATAAATTTTCATGGAGAAATAATACTTGAGCTAGGAGAAATTCGCAAAATACTAAAGGTATGTCATTTCGGTGACTAGGAATTTCTGTAGAAGCAAAGTTCTCACTTTAAGCTATCATTTCTCAAAGTTTGGAGTGGCAATGAGTTAATGGTGACCATAGAGGTGTTCTAGTGTCACATTAATTCATTTCTTGTGGTGTTTCATACATCAATAAATTTTAGGTTCTCTAGCTGATCTAGAGCTCTTTCAGAGGAGTTGCTTGATCGGAATGTCTGCGAGAATGCCGTCTTCAGTGCCTCCCATGTAGTGAAGTTTCCATCTCCATATTGTTTATACCGTTTGTCTACAAGGCCTTCCAATGTAGATGGGAAGAGTACCAACATTGCATCCTCTCGGTTCTGCAATCCTCGTCCATGGCATAACGAGATAAATCTCGTCACATACAAATAAGAATACAAATAAGAAGACACATACACAGGGTCCCTGCTCAGAACTGCACTCCCTTCCTCTTTTCCAACGTTTCTTCACATCACTCCATCTTTGCATGCGGCAGCCCTGCATGAGAGAAAGTAATGAAGAAGAAGGTGGAAGACGGAAAAAACAAGAGAGAAAAGACTACGCGAATCTCCATAAACTTCTCCTGCGTTCCCCACAACTTCCACTCGTTACTCTGAATAAAAAATAGACGACCAAAATTTTAAAGAATACAAATAAGAATACACATATACAAAACCATATGCATACACACACACACACACATATATATGTATATATATATATATATATATATATATATATATATATATATATATATATATATATATATATATATATATATATATATATATATATATATGTGTGTGTGTGTGTGTGTACATATATTTATTTATTTATTTATTTATTCTTAATAATATGTCTTTTTTTCATGAACTTATAGGTTATTATCTGAAAAGTTTTTACCAAGTGAGAATATTTTTCCTACCTTACATGATGAAATGAAGAAGATAATCAACAATCTTGGTGTAGATTATCAAAGGATACATGCATGTCCTAACTATTGTATTTTATATAGAGGTGAATATGCAGCCTCTTTGACATGTCCAAAATGTCAATCTCCTCGATGTAAGGACAAAGAAGGTAAAATCCCAAAAATGTTATTGAGACATTTTCCATTGGCTTCACATATTAGAAATATGTTTCAAAGCCCTGAATTCTCAAAGCTTTTGACACGGGGACATGATCATAAAATTACTGTTTGGAATAATCAGAATTCCAATAGATAGTGTTGCTTTTTAGCATATGATTCTACATGGCTTGATTTTGCACAACATCCATAGAATCTAACGTTAGGAGTTGCATTAGATGGGGTTAATCAATTCTCCATGAAATCTAGTAGATGGTCAACATGGCTAGTGGTAGTCATAAACTACAATCTTCCACCATATCTTATCATTAAAAAAGAATATTTAATGCTTTCACTTATAATCCCAGGAAGAAGACAAGTTAAAGATATGAATATATATCTTTCTCCTCTCACTCACAATCTACAAGAGTTATGGAGAGTGTAGAGGAGGTACTGGGGTATCCACTTCCAACAATATCAAATTGTATACATTTCTAGTACTCCGTCTACTCAAGGGGGGTTCTCCTTAGGGAAGTATACCCTATGACATTCCTGTGTGTAGGTACCTTCACTGATAACAGATAACCAATAGAAGTGGAAATGTACAGTTGAAGAGAAAGGATCAATAACAAGTACTCTTGAGAGAGGAAATCACTTCATAACTTTGAAAATGATTCAAGAGAGCTACAATACTACAAAAGGATGTAACAATGGGTCAGCATGCCATTCCGAAGAAACTAACTAGCAATAATACAAGAGTGGGACCAACAAGTGAATACAATAAAGATGATGACTTGATCCTCAAGAAGTTCAATGATGCATGCAAATGACTAGATCCAAGCCACTCAATCACATTGTAATGCTAATCACCAACTCCACTGGGATGCCCACGCTCTGTATACTTATCACAGAGTGACCTCCATCAGAGTGCCTGTAGCAACCGAGTGCAGAGAGTAGATCAGACAATAGCCTCAACTAGCATCAACAAATGATGGTAGTGATGATACGCAATAGTCCACACGATTCAGATTACACCCCAAATGAGTGCCAAACATCTATTTGTATGGACTCTAGAGTGGCCAAGGGTGGCCTTGCCAAATTCCAGCCTAAAGTGCCGCATGCGCCAAAGTGATGGTCAAAGAGGTGGAGGAGAGGACTAATTTTGGCTCTGGTAACCAACTTCAATAAGGTCCCCAATTTTAGCTTTTGACACCACCAAAGCTTAGTGGCCATATTCCCTGCATTACTTTTCACTCTGACATATCACTAACAATATATATTCCACCTCATGGTGGGGCTCGTCATAAGTTGGTAGTCGCCCTCCAAGGATGTCATCACATAGTCGCCCAACGATGTGGAGTTAGCCAGGAGTGGTTGGTGGCCTCGCCCTTGCTTTTCTAGAACTGGTGGTCACCTAGCTTTGAGAAGCCCAAAATTTGGTGGTCGCCCATGTGCATGTAGAAGGCGAGTGATCGCCTTTGGAGAGGATTGGGAGAAAAGAGGTGGTCGCCCTAATAAGACCGAGAGTGTTGGTCCCCTAATTTCCATAAGACCACATGGTGGTTGCCTTGCTTTAATCCGTGCATGAAATGGAGTGGTCGCCCAAATTGTTTGCAAAGGTGGGCGGTCGCCTAATTTATTAGAGGTCCCCTTCATGTGTTGCCAAAAATAAGTTGGTTGCCTTAGTAGCACAATGGTGGTCGCCCAAGTGAGCCATAAAAGCACTATTTCAACTCCATATAGATTCCTTGAAATAAGGCGTCCCCTATGCCTCCATGCTTTCACCACCATATGGGCGTCGCCACATCTCCATGTCAATGATTTGAGGAGGTCGCCTTGTTTAAGGAATATCATGTGATGAAGGGGTCGCCCACTTTGTTGCGCTATTGCCCCAAGAAAAGAAGGCGTCACCTTCTTGTTTTTTGCAAGAGTCTAATCGAAGGCGTCGCCCTCCTTTTGCTAAGAATCAATTCTTTGTTTTACTTTTTCTCCCAAAATCAAGGCGAGTGATTGCCCAAACCATTGTGTTTCCTTTCCTAAAATCAAGGCGAGTGAGTGCCCATGTCTTTGTAAGGAATTAAGGAATTAAGACAATGGCTTCCCTTGCTTTAACATGTTTCTTCCACGCTTTGGCATTTAAGTACAATTGCAATTTGATTTCTTATAACATATAAGATTGGAACTCCATAGAAGAAGTTCATATGGGTGAAGGGTTGAACAAAGGGCTAGAGCTTGCCAATAGAGTGTGTTTTCTGCTACATACCTGCACGGTTAAGAGTCACCAAAGTTGATTGTCTTGCATCCACTTCCTCCCAAAGACTTTGCTTCAAATTGCTCATGCTTTAACACTTCCCAGAAGCTTCTCCTCAATTAAAGTCAATCAAATGCTAGCAAGCTCACCTGCTCTACAGACCCCCACATCAAGACATTGCAACGTCTCGGTGCAACAACTCATTTATTTGCTTATTCCATCAAACAAAATGAACTGCATACAATGAGAAGAACTATGGTATGTATAGTGAGTGAATTCCATCTGCTTGCATTAATTCAAATAACTTTTCACCCTAGAGATGTTGACCAGGGGCAGCCTTTCACCCTGCAAGTTGTGTAAATGAACTGCTCCGTGTGATAATACCTTCATCACTTTGTAGGGCCCTATCCATTTAGGTGCCAATTTGGTGGATGTCGACGGGATCTGATGCGCCAAGACCAAATATCCTTCGTGTACTTCATTAGTCCTTAAATACCTGTCATGCAACCGTTTGCGTTCCTCTTGCTTTACCTGCAGTTTCCTCATTGCTGCTTCCCTATATTCTTCCAATGCCACAAGTCTTCTAATGGGAGGCTCAATTCCAATGGTTCTGGCTCCAATTTCCTTCTTGATAATAAATTCGAATGGTGCCAAAGTCTCTTTACCATATACTAAGCGGAATGGACTCTCGCCAGTGGTTCCCCTTCTAGTAGTTTGGAAAGCCCAAATTGCACCGATTAATGCTTGTGGCCAAGAACTTTGATGATCAAAGGATAATTTGCATAAGAGCCAATCAAAATTTTGTTAGAGCTTTCCGCTTGGCCATTCGCCCTTGGATAGTAAGCACATTACTTTTTGTGAAAGATTTTATACCTATCAAAGACGAATTGGAGCAACTGATTTACAAAGTGAGTGCCCCTATCACTATTAATTTCAAGTGGGCAACCGAATCTTGAGAAAATATGTTTAAACAAAAACTTAGCCACTGTCAAGGCCGTGCAATCTGTAGTGGCTTTAGCTTCTATCCACTTAGTTGCATAACATGTGGCCATCATAATATATTTCTTACTCCCAGGTTGACCAATTGGATTGATCGGACCAATAAAATCAAGACCCCAACGTTCAAAAGGTAGCCATCCTGTGGAGACGACTAATGGTTGAAAATTCATTTTGGTTGGTCTAGGAGCACATCTCTAGCAGATGTCGCACTCCTTAGCAAATTTGATTGCATCTTTGTATATCTGAGGCCACCATAGTCCCTTGCGGATAATTTTGTGAGCCAAATCCTCTCCCTTCATATGCCCTTGGTTGTGTTTTGCTTCAAGCAAAAAGTTTACTTCTTCTGGAAAAACACACCTTCTCAAGATACCGTCGTGACAATATTTATATAAATTTCCATCTATGAGTGAGTAAGATTTGGATTTAAGGAGTAATTTCCTCTTTTCTAATGGTGTTAGATGTTTGGGGAATTTTCCAACTAAGAGGAACTAAAGAATTCCATCATACCAATCAGTTTGCATTGCAACCAGAAAAAGAGTACTATCCACCAGTTCATCATTAATACATGTTGCCTTTTCACTCAAAGCAGTCCTTGATACCTGATCCGCCATATAGTGCTCTTTCCCTGGCTTAATACGAATATCAAAATCAAATTCTTGAAATAGCAATAACCATCACCAAATCCTTCCAGTTACTCTAGGCTTGTTAATCAAGTACTTCAAAGGCTGATGATCAGATATGACAATAAAATGCACTCCTAGGAGGTAATGCCAAAATTTTTGAAGAGCGAATACGATAGCCAAACCTTCCCTTTCGGTAGTGTTGTAGTTCCTTTCTGCTTTGGTAAGGAATCTGCTAGCATAGGCAATAGGTTGGTCTACCTTTTGTGATGATGGTTGAGCCAAGACTGCTCCAACTGCATGAAGACTAGCATGTGTATGCACACGGAACTCTAATGACCAATTAGGAACAGTTAAAAGTGGAGCAGTACATAGCCTCAATTTTAGTTCGCAAAATGCTTTCTCAGCTTCAAGACTCCATGAGAAAGGAACCTTCTTACTTGTAAGCCTGGACAAGGGCTTATTGGAATCGGCATGGAGAGGATAGCAGTGATCTTTGTCGGATCAACAGTTATCCCTTCGGCCGATACTATATGACCAAGGAGAGTGCCTTTAGTGACCAAAAAATGACATTTAGTAGGATTTAACTTCAAACCTCTTTTGAGACACTGCTCAAAGATTTCCTTCAGATTTTCCAAGTGATGATGGAAATCTTGAACTATTGCTCTCCTATCCGTGCCTGAAAACACTGAAAAGTCATCCATAAAAATGCACACAAAGGTGGTTAACCATTTCCCTAGTGTCAGATACATTGTTCTATTAAAGGAAGCTGGTGCATTTTTCAAGGCCAAAGCCATGCGGGTATAAACATAAGTGCCCCATGGAGTAACAAATGCTGTTTTGTCTCTATCTTCAGGATGAATCACTATCTGGTTGTAGCCACTGAAACTATCAAGAAAACTATATAGAGTGTGTCTAGCTACTTCTTCAAGCACCTGCTCTGTGAATGGTTGAGGAAAGCCATCTTGAACAGTCACCTTATTTAAAGCACGAAAAATCAACGCATACTCTTATTTTGCACTATTTTTCTTTGGTACAATGACCATGGAAGAAAGCCACCTTGAATGTTCTATTGGAACAATAATACCTGCCTCTTCGAGTTTTGTTATTTCTAGCTTTACTGCCTCTGCATACTTTGGATTGAGAGGATAAGGCCTGCTTCTTGCAGGTGAAGCTCCTTCAACTAAAGGTATTCGATGTAATCCAAGCTCCTCTGGTATCCCTGTTAGGTCTTTGTAGGACCATGCGAATACATTTTTGTAGGAAAAAAGTAGAGAAGTTACCTTCTGTAGTAAAGAGGGATAATGCCACAACCAAGAGGCCAAGCGAACTATTTGAGGGTTCTCTTCATCTCCAAGATTTACTTCTTGAACAAACATTTCAGAATTTGAATCACTTCAAAATTGATTCCCACTGTATGCAGGAGCAGAGTTCAACTTATGATCCGCAATCTGTTCCTTGATCCATCCTAAAGGTATATTTGAAAATGGGAGGTCTTGTCTAGAATGAAGGTCAAAATTAGCCTCCTCAGATGCATGCACACCTTTATCACTTTCTAGTCCTGCAAGCATAAAATCATCCAATCTTTCATGTTTACCTGTCTTCTCATTACATATCATTGTAGTGGCGCCTATTGTCAAATTTTGACTACCCGGGTCTAGTGGCCCAATTAGAGGTTTTAGTCCTTCAGGAGGTGCCTGCAAAAGATAAGCTCGACTACCTTGCTTCAGAGAAGTAGTGAGTTCCAGAGGGAGGATTGGCCCATTTTGGCCACTATTGGCTAAGTGCACAACTTGGGCCTCATGACGCCCACTAGGGCCACCACCAGCTAGGTGTCCAACTTGGGCTTCCTGGTGCCCAATATGAGCGAGGTGCCTAATTTGGGCCTCATGGTGCCCAATTTTTGCTTCTTCCTCTAGTTTCTTGCGATCACATATCTTACTCTTTTCCATACTGTTCAAGTGAAAAACATCAATTTTTTCCTCTTTCTAGCCTCCTTGGGCTGCTTCTATAAAATCCTCATTTACTTCACATATCTCCACTATGCAGCATTCTGCACTCCCCATCATCCAATTTAATAGGGTATCATCTTCAGAAGGCATTACCTGAGTGTCCATTGTATACCCAGTAGCCTTGTTGATGTCTGATCCTTCTTCCAAATGTATCTGTAATTGATTGTTAGTACATGTGGAAATCCATAACTTGTTCTTTTCCCAATCCTGTAGAGCCTTTGCTTGCCTTAGCCAAGGCCTTCCCAAGAGTAGAGGGTATGAGGTCTCCTGTGGCAGGGCAATAACAACAAAGTCTAGAACAAAGTTACAACCCTGCACTATCATAAGTACCTTTTCAACAATGCCAAGTGGTGCAACCCGACGTTGATCTGCTAATGTAACTGTGAAGGGTGCTGCCTTCGTGGGATTCAACTTTAATTTCTTCATGGTGAAATCTGGCATCAAATTGATGCCAGAACCTCCATCTATGATAACACCTGTGAGAGCTTCATCCTTTATAAAAATAGATAATCTTGAGCTCTAATAGTCAGCCAGGGGTGCAGGGGGAAAGTCAACCATAAAACCATCTATGCTAGGAGGTGGGCACAAGCATGTAGAGTGTATAATCTTCAACAAATCACTTCTTACTTTTGAATCCATCTTTATGAGTTGGTTCAGACTAATCTTATGATGAATACCTCTCAAGATTTCCTCAATGTTCACCCCTTGTGTGTCTTCCTGAGGACTTGTTGGTTGATCTTTTAGCAAAGTACTCACCCTCTCATAAGCTCCATCAATGTCTGCTTGGTCCGTCCATCCCGCCTTCTTTTCCTCATCTCTATCTTTGAGTCCTTGTTGTTCCTCCCTATAGGCTGTTGTCGCTTGCCTGGCTCTAGTCATCATTGGCATTGACGAAGATGAAACAACATAAGACTGAGTGGTCATACCTTCTACTTGTGGAGAGACTGCAATCATGTGAATTGGAGGAGGGCGGCTCCTTGGGCAATCTCTGGTATAGTGATCCTTAGCATCTGGACAATGCTGAAAGGGAGGTGCACCTTCTGGTAAGGAGCACTTGTTCTATATATGGCCATACTCACCACAGCGATAACGCATCAGTGGCCTATTATATCTAGGCCGATTTGGACGGGTCTCTTCTCTATTAGGTGCATTCGAAGTACTAGCATAATATGAATTGAAAGCTTGATGGTTACCTCGTTGTGCTCCCTTGAGGTAGTAGCAGTCTCTACCCTCATGAGCATCTTTGCCACAGAATTGACATCTGACCTTGTAATGACAATTAACATTGGAATGTCCACTATTGCTACATATTGTACACCAAACCTGTCTTCGTATGTCCTGTGTAGTCCGCAAATCTTCGAGCTCACGATGAAGTTGAGCTACTTCATCAACAGTGTGGGGCGGGGGCCGCGCCACGACCTTCTCTTCTTGGCGACTTTGCTACATTCTTAAGGCTTCCAACTCCTTCCTGAGTTGCACGATAGGATCCAAGTTGGATGCATAATTTGGTTGGGCCTCCCCTTCAAAATGTAGTCTAGCCTCCTCAATGCGCGATGCAGTTGGAACAAAATCATCAAGTGTTGCATCCAATCTAAGAGATTCACGAAGCTTCTACTGAGATGACTTGGGCAGAGCTTTCTCTATCCATTTTTTTACCAAGAAATCACCTGGAGCATGTGGCACACGTGAAACAAGTGCTTTTGTTCTAGTGTGAAGTTCATGAAAGGATTCACTTGATCTCAATTTTGTTGGAGAAACACTCACTAATTGGACATATATTTGAAGGTCAAATCTTAGGAAGAAAACACCATGCCTATGTGAAGGGACAAATTCACAAGTGTATCATATTTGTAAAGTTAGTTCACTTTAGTTCTAGAAGTTTTTTAAATCACGAGAATACGAAAATCTATATAAGTTAGTTTGTATCAACTGACGCAGAGAGAGTGAGAGAGAAGAAGTAGAAGAAGGAGTTCATTTTATACAACTGAGTATAGTCGGGCTTCTCTGAGTGAGAAAGCATCTGTAAAACTTCTGAGTTTTCATAGCTATGAGAAAGAACTGAGTAAAGTTCTGTGTATGAGTCTCTCTCCATCATCTCCATAATTACCTACTGTGTGATGAGTTAAAAAGATGAAGTTTTCCAAGCAACTCGATGCCTGGCATCGAATCTCTGCTGATAAGTCATATTTTAATTTTTCTTTTTCATTCACTGCTTAAGTGTTTGAAAACATGATGTTGTTGGAGCAACTCGATGCCTGGCATCGAATTCCAGTTGATAAGTCATATACTAAGTGTGCATGAAATCATCTATAGTTTCGGTATCCAAAAGATCAAGGTTTATGCGAGAAGTCGATGCCCGGCATCGAATCCCTGCTGAAAAGTGGCCAAAAGCATCCCAAGTCGATGCCCGGCATCGAATTCTCGTTGCAAGTCGATGCTAGGCATCGAATTCTAATTTTAAAGAGGCGCTCTTACTATAACAGGAAAGATTTCCAGTTTTGGAAGGTCATACAGGGTCATCTTGTGAGAGCCATAACTTGAGTTATAGAGATCCGTTTGATGCATATGATAGCTTGTTGGAAAGCTCTACTCCTCTAGTTTCAGCCTTTAAATTTTCATGGAGAAATAATACTTGAGCTAGGAGAAATTAGCAAAATACTAAAGGTATGTCATTTCGGTGACTAGGAATTTCTGTAGAAGCAAAGTTCTCACTTTAAGCTATCATTTCTCAAAGTTTGGAGTGGCAATGAGTTAATGGTGACCATAGAGGTGTTCTAGTGTCACATTAATTCATTTCTTGTGGTGTTTCATACATCAACAAGTGGTAACAGAGCAGAAAGATTCTCGAGAGCAGAAGACGACAAAGGTACGAGAAGTTTTGTAAAGTTTTCCATTAAAGTTTGAAAGGTGAAGCATTTGAAGACGCAAGGCATCAAAAGGTTACTTCAAAAGTATCCTCATACACAAAGAACTTCAAAAGGTATTATCCTTTATCCTTTAAGCTCACAGGTTGCAGCAGAAGAAAAGAACTATGGCAGATCATATCTCCATTGACAAACTGGACAGAGATAATTACCCCGCATGGGTAATGAGAATGGAAGCCTTACTTATGAGTAAGGATCTCATGATATATGTTACAGGTGAAGAAGAGAAGCCAGTATTCGAAGATGAAAAGCCGACCAAAGAAAGAGGAACTTGATGCTTTAAAGCATTGGCAGAAGAAGGATGCAAGTGCAAAAGCCTACATCTACAATACAATCTCTGATCATTTGCTACCACACATCAGAGGATTGGAATCATCTGAAGATATATGGAATGCATTGGAGTATCATTCCAAAGTACTACCAAAGCAAGGAAGCAAGTCTATGGTCAGAGTTTACAACATTCAAGAAGAAGCCAAGTCAAAGTATTAGTGATTATGTCACTAAGATGAAGGATCTAGCAGATAGTCTTGGATCCATAGATGAAGATGTTGAAGATCACAGATT
>MU261511.1:0-102394 GCA_020310875.1 Ceratopteris richardii
AACAAATGATCCAAACGGCCATGGATAGGTAGCAAGAAATGATGGAAACAAACGTAGATTATGACAAGGCCATGAGAGAAAAGAATCAATTCAAGTGATGAGTGAATAGTTGTCTGCCCAACTGATCCAAGCTCAACAAGCTGGTTCAGCCAAAGAAACAGAAATAATAGAAATAAGAGGACTATGCACTACACTAACAGAGCAGAATCACAAACTCCACGAACAAACTTATAGAGCGCCAAAGACAATATGAAGTAAGCGAAGTGGATAAAGAAACAATGAAGGCTAGAAGAAATTGTTAGAAATTCAAATCAAAGTATATTATGGAGGAAAATGATATTTATGCAACAGGAATAAACAACTGATGAATGCCTTGCTATATGACCAACCCGGTAGAAAAACAAGAGACAACCACAATCAATAGGAAGGATTTGGAAGATCAGATTGCATATATGAAATCTGCTAAAACAAGAGCAAACCCTGAAAGAATAATGGGACAAAAGTATATACATGATACTAATGAGCTCAAGAAACAATGGAAAGCTGTTGAAGCCAAACTCTTGATAGTTTATAATGAAGATGCTGATCAATAGTATGTCATCAGCAATGAGCTTTTAGCGGCCAAAGAGGAGCTAAACACTGCCCTTCATGAAGTTAAAGAAAAGACTGAACGTATTGTGCAATTGGAAGCTCAAATATAACAAAAAGCAAAGATCATGACACCATTAGAGCCACAACCAGGAAATCCTACTGATGGGTAGAGGTACGTCCTCTATCTCCCTCGATCTATCATTCTACAAACAAAAGAGAAGATGGTGGAACCTTGTGATGGTCATCCCATGCCATATACTATAGAAATAGGTCAGAAGGAACGGGCACTATTTGTGTCCACGTTGACAAAAAATTTTGAAAATGAAGTAGTCAAAGTCATGAAGGAAGCCAAAATTAAAGGAAAAGAGCTTGGATAGGATCATAAAGCCCTTCAATATTCCTTATGGGCTATTGAAAGAGCAAACACAGTGGTATATAAAGCGAATCACGCAAAAGATCCCGATGAGCAGTTGCACTTCAAAGAAAACACTTTCGATTACACACAAGAAGCATTTGAAGCTACCCAACCTGTGTGGAGAAGGAAATTTTTGGAAAAGAATCCTACTTTGGGGGTGCACTTGCAAGCCACACCATATTTACTACAGGTAAATCCCTCTTTTTTGCCCCATGCAGCGTTGCCGTGAAGCATGAGAATTTTTGGATATGCAAAATAATGGTGTGCTCAGTAAACAATGGTTGAATTATCCATTACTTGCGAGTCCACCTCAGAATTATTTACCGACCGAGGATTACAAGTGTCAGAATTAAGTGAAAAGACTACCATTGGATGCGTCTTTGCAAGAATTCGAAATGAACCCGCTATCCACTATATTCGAGGTTTGGAGTTGAGAGAAAAGCTCGATTTACTGTTGACTACTGTTCCAAGTATCGCGACACCATAGCAAATCTTGAGAGTTTGCATGTGGTGGATTTATACTTGTATGCACTTTGATAGATCTCCTTTGCATTGACCATTATTTGAATGCATGTCTTCATACACTCGGCTAGGTTTTGATACTCCTTGGATTGATAATTAAAGCGTGAATCCCCACTATATGCACTTGATGGGGATTGAGGTATAGTCTCTTTCTCCACAAGTCCCTAAGTTGATACTTAAGTACACACCTACTAATATACACACATGCATACAACTCATTCATATGCATATGCACTAACTCTAATATGCACATGCACTCTCATACACACTCATGCATACAACTCATTCATATGCATATGCACTAACTATAATATGCACATGCACTCTCATATTCATTCATCACAATTCATATGCATACATGTCTCTCTCTCTCTCTCTCTCTCTCTCTCTCTCTCTCTCTCTCTCTCTCTCTCTCTCTCTCTCTCTCTCTCTCTCTCTCTCTCTCTCTCTCTCTCTCCCCCTCCCTCCCTCCCCCCCCTCCCTCCCTCCCCTCTCTCCCTCCCTCCCTCCCTCCCTCCCTCCCTCTCTCTCTCCCTCCCTCCCTCCCTCCCTCCACCCCCCCTCTCTCCCTCCCTCCCTCTCCTCTCTCTCTCTCTCTCTCTCTCTCTCTCTCTCTCTCTCTCTCTCTCTCTCTCTCTCTCTCTCTCTCTCTCTCTCTCTCTCTCCGAAGCTATTGCACCCATTGTCCTCCATGTTTGTAGCGTTTCCCCTCATGGCTATCTCTCTCTCCTTGTTAGACATTGGTCTACATGACCATTCCATGTGTGTCTGGGACAAGGGCTAGTTAGCCAAGGTCCTAAGATCGGGGGTATATCATAAGGTATTTGATGGTTACTCGGGATGAGTGTTGCATGCTGGTCACATGGCGAGGCTAGATCATTCCAAATCACTACTATTTTAGATACAAGAGGATATAAATGGATGGGAGGAGAGTGGCACACACATCATTCGCATGTTTTCTTTTGAGGAGAGCCTCACACTTGGTATCAGAGCCTATTTGATTTTGGGAGTTTCCTCCATCGTCGTGACTCGTGTGGTGTTTTTTTTTCATCATCTCTTCAATGTAGAGTTGCGTTTTTGGTATGATCTTCGTCATCATGCATTGTCATCAATTTCTAAGCTATCTTCGTTCTCTGCTAGAGCTGGATTCTAGAGCAGAAGTGGAACCTCGCGAAGCCCACGTGGTACATCTGCGTGCTACATGAAAAGTCAGGACTTTTCAGCGATGCCCGGCATCGTTCCTTCTTTCTTGCCCACCCCTACTGCTTGCACAGAGGAGAGACTTTGAAGTTTATGGAAGTCTTTGAAGTTTATGCAAGAATATCCCTTGTGTTGCGGGCTTCCGTCACGCTAAAGCCACCGCCTTCCTATCTATACACACACTCGCTTCACTATTCAACGGCTAGAGGCATTCTGCACTCTTTTTGAATTTGTGGAGTGAAAATTTTGTGGTTTATTTTCTCTATCCGTTGCACCACTACAGAGTTGCACTGCTGAAGAACACAATATTGGGTTCTGTGCTTAATAACGTGCATGTTGGATGATCCAGGCATCCTCTTGTGTTGAACTCTTCAGACCTCATTGAATATATTTTCAGCCTCCAAAGAAGTCCCAGACAAAGCTTTCAAGATGTGCTTTTATTTAGGCTTGAGCAAGTGTGAATATATAAGTCTTCCCTGTTTTACATGATATGTGGGATTATGCTTGTGCGATCGCTGGTTGAGGAGACACAGTGCCCAATTTGAAGCTCTTCATTATGCCATAGCCAAGAGCTTGAGTATTTAGGAATTTGGTATTACCTAGCTCCACATAATTGGCTATATCTAAAGAATATCTTATCCAAATTTGGATATCTTTGGCTTGTTAGAAAGCTTTCTCAGAGCTCTATCCAGAGAGTGGCTGCAAGCCATACTTTGGAATTATTTCATTTCTACAACATAGGATGAAAGTGGACTGTTCTTCATCAACCATCATCAACAAGCAGTTTTTTAAGGCATTTGCGATCCACGAACCAAAGGGAGTTGATACTCTACTCTTAGTTCTTCAATTGGATGCTTCACGGATACCAAAAGAATTTGAGATAAGTATTTAGTCAATATTTGATTGATTATTCTGTTGATTAGGCATATTACAAGTATTCTTGCATTACGTGTAGGATGACGTAAGTAGAGCGTTATCGAGAGGTTCGTGGCAAGGAGGGGAGAAACACTTGTCACTTTGACTCGGAGATGTTTCGGACGATTCTCGGAATGAAACCTTTCTTCAATTTGAATAGACCCTTTCTTTCTTAATATGAGAAAGGAAATCACTAAGATGATATTTCACATCGGTATGTCATGGGGTTCTTATGAAGCAGGAGAAAAGATGCTCTGAAAAAGGATCCTTGTCTCGAGAATAATAATAGCAAATCTTACTATGTGTTGTCCTCAATGTCTCTTGTACTCAGTTCAAATCAATAGTTTTCTACAAGAAAAACAGTACTATATACCCTAACTTCTAATAATAATAATAATGTTGTCCTCACTGTCTCTTGTACTCAGTTCAAATCACAAATAGTTTTCTACAAGAAAAGCAGTACTATATACCATAACTTCTAATGTTTTCTCTATAGTTTCTCCTCAATCAGCACCTCCAGCGTTCCTCTTGTTCACTGTTGGAAATAACTCTTTGCACAAAGGAACTTTGAGGAGTAAAAGAAAAAGAACAACAATTAAACGAGAAACATGAAATTCATTTATGTTTTTCTTCAAGACATATGAGCACTTCTTCTGTTAAATAACTCTTAATGCCAAAGCTCTGCATATCATAAAGAAACGTTATAAGCTTATAAGCTTGTCAAGTTACAAAACGGAAAATTGTATAACGCAAATTTTAGCAAAGGAACGACGACAAACTTGCCTTGCACAGTTGAGCAAACAGAAGATGCAAGTCGTATGCCGACACAAAGTCCCAACACATTGATTGAACAACATGGATATTGCCTCACCCTTTGCATAGAGATCACTCAGACTACCTTCCTTAGCAATCCAGAGTAGATTGGAAGCCTAGTGGCTCTGGCGGGAACAGTAGTCATTCCCTTTGAAAGATTTGCCACACCTCCAGTGTTTAGGCTCCCTTTGTTCCACACGAGATTTCTGTTCTCGTTGAGCTCATCTTAGGACACTACTAATAAAGCAACCAATGGCTAGCTTCTGTATAGTAGTTTTCACATTGTAACCTTGTAAACTGGGCATTGAGGGTCTTTCATGTTGACAAGCAAATTCTCACACTTCAAATCAAAATGCACAACGCTCTTTCCATGGAGATATTCCATGCCATATGCAGCATCCATTATAATCAGCAATCTCTTTCGGCAATCAATTCTTCTGACTTTCTTCTGCAAGACCTGCTTTAGTGATCCATTCACCATATAATTAGTCACAGTTGCCACGGTGCCACCTAGACCATCAGGAACAACTCCATAGAAAGCTACAATATTCGGTTGATGTAGCTACCCAAGAATATAGGCTTCTTTCCAAAAGTCTACTATCAGACGATCTCTTCAGATCGTCTGCCACTGCGCAGATAGTGAGAGATCAAGCTTAGCCGCTCTCCTCACCCCTGTTGCATCTGCGACTGGTTTTCATCGTAGATCCCTGTGCAAGTTTCCATAATGCTCGTATACCAGGATAAACTCTCAGGAGACGAGCTTCTCTTGAACCTCCTCCTTTCACGATCAGGTGCTACCGCATATACTCTTTTTGCTTTTGCCCCAACGAGAGCAATTCCCCCAAAGACAAAAATAAGCAACACAATCTTTGCCTGCTTCACACCAAATTTGTATCCATTGTGATTTGGAGAAAAATTATCTTTTTCCCTAAATACCCATCACGTCTTCCATCTGCTACTGTAATAATCGAGTCATTGAAACGTGGTATGCATACTTCTGTCCCTACATCAAGTTCCTTGCTTCAATGCCCCATGCTTATCACAAAATCCAACTACATTCTGAAAGTTGAAGTCCTCAAACTGAGCAAGAAACCCAAGGTTCTGACTGATTCCGGCATACTTTCTTGCTAGAAGCTTGGAACGTTGCTGACTTTTGTTTTCCCCAATGCAAAACCATTTTCTATATGCAAAAATCAATGCTTTCCTTTTTTTCTCGTGGATCCCTGACACAAGCAGCTTCCATTATCCTACCTTGCTCAGGCTTTATACCAGATCCCATCCAGACATTAGGTTCCAAGTAATCCCTTGCAATGAGCATCGTTCCATCACTTATGTAGCCAACTAATCTAATAAAACTTCATAATACTAGTGGAGGATGCATCATCCATAAATGTAGCAGGATAGCACTTGTCCGTACATACTTTTTTGTCTGCAGAAATATGGCCCTTGCTTGCAGCATAGTGAAGAGACCGAATCTTCATATTCCTCTGCGTGCCCTCATTCGAATAAAGTCAAGGACCCTGCGGTGCCCCTACCGAGCAACCTTATCGTCTCCAGATCTTCCAAACTGAGCCCCAAAACTTGAGATTGCAGCACTGTAGGCTATTATTTCAAGAACTCCTTGGGAAACGAGACTGAGCCCATTTCGGT
This sequence comes from Ceratopteris richardii, assembly GCA_020310875.1. NCBI lineage: Eukaryota > Viridiplantae > Streptophyta > Polypodiopsida > Polypodiales > Pteridaceae > Ceratopteris > Ceratopteris richardii. The sequence goes on from MU261511.1 coordinate 6,107, forward strand.
TTAAAATGAGATCTCCATCACAGAAAGTCCTCCTTGAAGTCAGGAAGTCGGAAATGGAGGCCTTTTCTGGAGGTCCATTGAGTCACAGATTTCTAGGACCTCGCCTTCTCTACATGATTGAAATTTGTTAGACATGCAAGAACGATATGGGAAATATTTGCACCATCTAATTTGCAACATCGAATGCCAGCAGGTTGGCAGCAGCTGCCCAGCCGGCTACTTTTCTCCAAGTCGCAGATCGTTCTTGATAGTAGAAAAAAAAAGCATGGAAAAGATACCCCTCTCTTCTGTTTGTCCCAGAGCATGCGGATGAAAAATCCCCATCTCAGCCACTGAGAGAGTACCCTCCTTTTCTCCAGAGAATTACGAATCAAGAGAGAGCCACCTTTCCTTTTGCGTCCTTCCTCTTTTTAACTGCCTTCCCTTCTACATGTTACACATGCTTGCTATATATGTACGCGTACTCCAATATGCAAAGAGTTACTATTATTATTCCATTTACTTTTAATTACTTTTGTCTTATAGAATAATATGATTTCATTCACATCTACAAAATTCTTAACATGCAAAGACATTGCAAATGCATATTATTTGCCCATAAAAGTAAACGAACGTACATAAACACGAACGAGTATACATGCTTTGATTATCAAATCCCATATCCACACTCTCACACACATAACCTAAGGTCATATGCTAAAGTTAACATATCGAATCGGGTATGCACATGCATTCATGGGATATGTTTATACACACATATGCAAGTAAATATCAATGCATATAGAGACTTCCGTGTTCACATATATACATTCAAGCATGTATTTACATTCACATGGGCAACAATGAGTCGTTTACCGATGTGCAGTAAGAAACATAATCAAGAGTAGAGATTATTTGATTTCATTTAATTGGATTGCAGCTTGGTCTAATATCTCGACCACATCCACCCCCTCTGAACCTGTGCATCCTCTGGATGCGCCAACCTGTGTACACAAGAACAAACATAAACGAGCATCAAGTAGTCATAGCATATAAAGAGGACTTAAAGAAAATTTTAACTTGATGCATGAAATATGAAAATGCATTAGTCTTGGCATAAATTAAGAGAAGAAAGTAGACACAACAGCCCATACAACATATCAGAATGCACTAATGCACTCAGACTAGAAATCACATTGAGTAAATCGGAAACTTCTTAGCTCTCTCCTTAACTCGACCTAGTCAGATTTAGTAGCCTATCCGAAGCATTTGCATATACCAGTCCTCACTAACTCGATTTATGAGACTCCCATCTGGCTTCTCTATTGATCTCCCATCATTCGAATCCCCATCATATCTTTTCTTATTTTTCTCTTATTTTTATTTTATTTTTCTTTATTTTAATTCTTTGTCCCAACTCATCCTTTATATTTTTTCTTTTATCTTTATTTATTTATCCACACATATCGGCCTATGCCGAAATCGGATGCCACTTGTGGACCTGACCACCCGACCAGGTTTAGCGCACCCATCTACCGACCTGACATAGCATACGATGCACAATGTCAGCCTCATACGAAATCAACGTCAGCTCGTGGCTCTGACCACCCGGTCAGAGTGACTCCGCCCGCCTATCAACCCGTATGAGCGCGTAACAACATGTAGGTTAGGCCATACGACACAACTAGCGTCAGCTCGTGGTCCTGATCACCCGACCAGGGTAGTCCTACCCGCCTACTAGCTCATTGCAGTGCCCAACGACATATACACGTAAACATAGATAGCTGACTAGTAAGAACTCTTTTTTCAAGAAATAATATGTCTGAAGATCAGGTCAGATGAGAGATCAAGAGTAGAAGTCGAAGTTTCTCACTCATCAAGTGCTCATAAACACTAGTATATATAGATACTTAGTCTAGGTCTTCCTTTCACCTTCCTCGGTCTTGTCTTCGAAAGTTCTAGTCCGTCTTCTAATCTTACTCGTATAATCTCAGTCTTTATGCATCACATGTAATCTTATTAGTGGTATGAGATTTTCGTTCTACTTAATTTTCTTATTTATGCATTTCTATATGCATTATATGCTTAATCATGCAGTCTTTTTATATACACATATACAAGAGAAAAAGAAAACTGAAACAAAAAACATTTCACCTTTATACTGTCGAAATCCCTTTCGAATTTGCATTCTAGATCATCATTGTTTCTTCACTTTGAATCATCAATCTTCACTTATTGATCTAGATTTCTTGTTTCTTTCTTAAACCAAAAAACATCAGTTATATGCATTTATATTTACAAAAATATTTTTAAGATTTATGGAGTTTTATTAAACGAGACTCTCCCTTCAACCCCACCTTCTCTGATACATGCTCACCAAAGAAGCTATGCTTGAATAGAAGCCATCTTTGGATAGCATCAATCAGAGAATCATTTTTAAATAGATTAGATACGTGGACAAGCCATTTCATTTGCTTGTCCATCCCTTGATGATGAAATTGGTAAGATATAGCTCTTGGCAAATTTGAAAATCCATGATGCAATCATCTGGACATAGTTACCTTTGTTCATAATCCTCTCACATGCATCATATGAGGTTACTCTTGATGAATCAAAAGCACATAAGTAAAGAGTTTTGATTTTTGATGAGTTTAAACCATCTTCAAAAAGTTTCTTCAAGCATGTATTTTTATCTATTTCATGCATGGAATCATTTGGAGAAATATCTTCATCTGCATCATTTTGAATCTGACTTTCACCTTTAGTGGAAAAGGAATCTTGATTAGATTCATTCCATTTACTCATCAAGTAGAAGTGATCATCATGCTCAGATGAAAACACATAATCATTTTTGTCTCCCAATCTATCATGATTCCTTTCTACTTGAGTCCCAGCAATTATGGTATCTGCTTCTTCTTCTATTCTATCCAAGAACTCTTCATCGTTGTCTTTCTTATGATCCCAAAACATTTCTCCTTCAATATGAATGGAATCCATATCCTCATAATCAAGAAAATCTTGATCTTCAATTTCTTTATCCAAAATGCCATCATAGGATTCTACATCCATCTCCGTCGATTCTTGCTTATACTCTTCATAGGATGTACTTAGGCCACCTTCTTCAATCATTGATTCTTGATCAAGTATCTCATCATGTACGAGAATCTCAATATATACAGCCAAATCAGATCAAGCTTCATCAATGCAATCATTTGACTCAATAGTTTCACATTGAATATCCTTCGATGCTATACACACATCAGATCTATCATACATCACAATAAACGTTTCATCTATCACTTTATGCTCAATTTCTTCAATGTGTGGACTCAACTCAATATGATTATTTTTGACATATATATCAGTGTTTAGAGGAATGATCAATGGTATTTTCTCATTCTCCCCATGATCATTCATATCTCCTTCTTTATGGAGTGTGACATCATTCACATACATATCATTGTTTTGAAATCCATCCAATAACTTATCCTCTTTTCTATGAGTAAGATCATTCTCTTGCATCTTTGAATATACATCTAACGTGGCTTCCATCAAAGACATCATGATCTTGATCTCCAACTATACTGTCCTTAAGTATAGCATCATGTTCTCTGTCAGCATACATCTCAATCTTTGAAGAACTCATTATTGGCATGTCCTCGTTTAGATAAGTAGGTTCATTTTCTTGCACCTCTATATGCATGTATAATGTGGGTTCTTGCATATCCATTTTCTTATCCATGGGATCTTTTATTGACAGGTCCTTAGATTCAACATCATATTCCATCAGAGTTTCTTCATGTAATTCAGTCATTAAATCAGAAGCTCTATCCGAATCATGTATCAGAAGGGGTTCATGACCATCAAGTGATATCCAATCATACTCCACATCTTGCCCGATATCATCACATAAGGATGCATCTCGAGCTTGATCTTCAGACATATTTATTGGGTTCTCTATTTGTATCTCATCTTTTATCTCCATTCGGTCACCTATGAGCCTTCTAGATATCTCTATCTCTTTATTTGCATCTTGAGATGTTTCTTGATTTCTTTGGTTATCCTTTATTCGATGTGAGGAGTTTTTCAGAGTAGGGGAAGCTTCATCTTGATTTCTCGTTGGGTTTTCTTAATTTTTGTTTTGTCTTATGTTTGTTGTTTGTTTGGTTTGATGTTGATTTAGTTTAGTTTGATTTTGATTAGCTTCCACTTGCTCTTTTAATCCTCCCATGATCAGAGTTTGTGCACATACAATACTTGAAGATGTTATCATTGTAGAGAAGTCTACAAGCTCTTGGCACCTTGTAATCTTAGAGGTCATATCAATCACACTATTAGAAGTTTCTTCATATTTCCCATCATCAGTATGTATGTCAAGCCCATGCATCTCTGCTTCATGCCCCAGTGGGGTCTCTGTAACTTGATGAACTTGAATGTTATTCACAAGTGGTAAAATACTTGAAGTTTGAGTATCATCTTTACCTTCAGGAAGATCAATTCCCCAGTCATTTCGAAATTTCTTAAACATTTGCTCCTTTCTAACATATCTTATTACAGCATCATGAACAAGTGTCCAATCCTCTGTGAGTCCCGATTCAGAATCTAGGTCTTGTAGAAACGAAATTAGTTCCTCTCGGGCTCTAACATCTATTGCTTGTATGAATAAGAACACCCTTTCATGCATTAGACATCTTTGATCATATTCGTACATATCTTCAAATTGCTTCTCGAATTCTTTTTTAACTTCTAGGAGCGGTTGGTCTTTGGGTATATGAACCCACCTCAAGAAAGATCTACGAGTTACTTTATCAAGGTCCTCTAGCATAAACTGCTTGAGGAGTGATGCTTTGTATCGAGATCATGTCGTTTGATTTATTTGCATGACTTGGTCTCGCATGTCATATCACGACACATAGATAAAGTTTTTCGCATAGTTCTTTTTCCGTCATCGGAGTCAAACCAACAACTAAGTATTTTGCCTCGAGTACATACTCTTTACAAAACTTGGAAACAGTCTTTCCATTGAAAAAGCCACACCGATTGACTAGACGTTCATGAAGTGATTGGAAGGCTTTTTGACGCCTATCTTCTTCTTGAAAGCGTAGGAACTGAGCTAGGAGATCTTCCATATTTGAAGTGCTAGGTTTGCTAAACTAGATCCTCGAGTTAATTTCCTAATTTCCTAGCTCTATGATTTACTCACCCCCTCCTTTCACGTCGGGTTCACCAGGTATGTCGAGAGGTTCGTGGCAAGGAGGGGAGAAACAATTGTCACTTTGACTCGGAGATGTTTCGGACGATTCTCGGAATGAAACCTTTCTTCAATTTGAATAGACCCTTTCTTTCTTAATATGAGAAGGCAAATCACTAAGATGATATTTCACATCGGTATGTCATGGGGTTGTTATGAAGGAGGAGAAAAGATGCTCTAAAAAGGATCCTTGTCTCGAGAATAATAATAGCAAATCTTACCATGAATTATATAAAGGTATATTTTTCTTTATAAGCACCTTATATCACTATAATTTAGCACCATGTTGTCCTCACTGTCTCTTGTACTCAGTTCAAATCACAAATAGTTTTCTACAAAGAAAAACAGTACTATATACCATAACTTCTAATGTTTTCTCTATAGTTTCTCCTCAATCAGCACCTCCAGCGTTCCTCTTGTTCACTGTTGGAAATATCTTTGCAGTGTGCACAAAGGAACTTTGAGGAATAAAAGAAAAAGAACAAACAATTAAACAAGAAACATGAAATTCATTTATGTTTTTCTTCAAGACATACGAGCACTTCTTCTGTTAAATAACTCTTAATGCCAAAGCTCTGCATATCATAAAGAAACGTTATAAGCTTATAAGCTTGTCAAGTTACAAAACGGAAAATTGTATAACGCAAATTTTAGCAAAGGAACGGCGACAAACTTGCCTTGCACAGTTGAGCAAACAGTAGATGCAAGTCGTATGCCGACACAAAGTCCCAACACATTGATTGAACAACATGGATATTGCCTCACCCTTTGCATAGAGATCACTCAGATAACCTTCCTTAGCAATCCAGAGTAGATTGGAAGCCTAGTGGCCATTCCCTTTGCAAGATTTGCCACACCTCGATTGTTTAGGCTCCCTTTGTTCCACACGAGATTTCTGTTCTCGTTGAGCTCATCTTAGGACACTACTAATAAAGCAACCAATGGCTAGCTTCTGTATAGTAGTTTTCACACTGTAACCTTGCAAACTGGGCGTTGAGGGTCTTTCATGTTGACAAGCAAATTCTCACACTTCAAATCAAAATGCACAACGCTCTTTCCATGGAGATATTCCATGACATATGCAGCATCCATTATAATCACCAATCTCTTTCGGCAATCAACTGTTCTGACTTTCTTCTGCAAGACCTGCTTTAGTGATCCATTCACCATATAATTAGTCACAGTTGCCACGGTGCCACCTAGACCATCAGGAACAACTCCATAGAAAGCTACAATATTCGGTTGATGTAGCTACCCAAGAATATAGGCTTCTTTCCAAAAGTCTACTATCAGACGATCTCTTCAGATCGTCTGCCACTGCGCAGATAGTGAGAGATCAAGCTTAGCCGCTCTCCTCACCCCTGTTGCATCTGCGACTGGTTTTCATCGTAGATCCCTGTGCAGGTTTCCATAATGCTCGTACACCATGATAAACTCTCAGGAGACGAGCTTCTCTTGAACCTCCTCCTTTCACGATCAGGTGCTGCCGCATATACTCTTTTTTGCTTTTGCCCCAACGAGAGCAATTTCCCCAGAGACAAAAATAAGCAACACAATCTTTACCTGCTTCACACCAAATTTGTATCCATTGTGATTTGGAGAAAAATTATATTTTTCCCCAAATACCCATCACGTCTTCCATCTGCTACTGTAATAATCGAGTCATTGAAACGTGGTATGCATACTTCTGTCCCTACATCAAGTTCCTTGCTTCAATGCCCCATGCTTATCACAACATCCAACTATATTCTGAAATTTGAAGTCCTCAAACTGAGCAAGAAACCCAAGGTTCTGAATGATTCCGGCATACTTTCTTGCTAGAAGCTTGGAACGTTGCTGACTTTTGTTTTCCCCAATGCAAAACCATTTTCTATATGCAAAAATCGATGCTTTCCTTTTTTTCTCGTGGATCCCTGACACAAGCAGCTTCCATTATCCTGCCTTGCTCAGGCTTTATACCAGATCCCATCCAGACATTAGGTTCCAAGTAATCCCTTGCAATGAGCATCGTTCCATCACTTATGTAGCCAACTAATCTAATAAAACTTCATAATACTAGTGGAGGATGCATCATCCATAAATGTAGCAGGATAGCACTTGTCCGTACATACTTTTCTGTCTGCAGAAATATGGCCCTTGCTTGCAGCATAGTGAAGAGACCGAATCTTCATATTCCTCTGCGTGCCCTCATTCGAATAAAGTCAAGGACCCTGAGGTGCCCCTACCGAGCAACCTTATCGTCTCCAGATCTTCCAAACTGAGCCCCAAAACTTTTTTTTAAATGGAGCTTCAGCCGAAGCCTACTCCCCCGGACTTTAACTTTGAAATTGCAACTCTACAAGTGAATGGGCATAACACCCGCGGGACCCCCCGTATCCCACAAAGCAAGGGTTAGACAAGGTTACAATTGAGAGAGACATGGTTACAACTGGGTTTAACTGGCCTAAGCCATAACATGTCCAGCCCCAAAACTTGAGATTGCAGCACTGCAAGCTATTATTTCAAGAACTCCTTGGGAAACGAGACTGAGCCCATTTCGGTTCAAAATGAGATCTCCATCACAGAAAGTCCTCCTTGAAGTCAGGAAGTCGGAAATGGAGGCCTTTTCTGGAGGTCCATTGAGTCACAGATTTCTAGGACCTCGCCTTCTCTACATGATTGAAATTTGTTAGACATGCAAGAACGATATGGGAAATATTTGCACCATCTAATTTGCAACATCGAATGCCAGCAGGTTGGCAGCAGCTGCCCAGCCTGCTACTTTTCTCCAAGTCGCAGATCGTTCTTGATAGTAGTAAAAAAAAGGCATGGAAAAGATACCCCCTCTCTTCTGTTTGTCCCAGAGCATGCGGATGAAAAATCCGCTTCTTCTCCACGTTGCATCGCTAAATTCGTAGTATCTCCTCCTTCAAGAACCACGCTTTCTTCCCCTGTTCACTTCTCAGCCACCGAGAGAGTACCCTCCTTTTCTCCCCAGAATTATCGAATCAAGAGAGAGCCACCTTTCCTTTTGCGTCCTTCCTCTTTTTAAGTGTCTTCCCTTCTACATGTTACACAACATGCTTGCTATATACGTACGCGTACTCCAATATGCAAAGAGTTACTATTATTATTCCATTTACTTTTAATTACTTTTATCTTATAGAATAATATGATTTCATTCACATCTACAAAATTCTTAACATGCAAAGACATTGCAAATGCATATTATTTACCCATAAAAGTAAACGAACGTACATAAACACGAACGAGTATACATGCTTTGATTATCAAATCCCATATCCACACTCCCACACACATAACCTAAGGTCATGTGCACAAGTTAACATATCGAATTGGGTATCCACATGCATTCATGGGATACGTTTGTACACACATATGCAAGTAAATATAAATGCATATAGAGACTTCCGTGTTCACATATATACATTCAAGCATGTATTTACATTCACATGGGCAACAATGAGTCGTTTACCGATGTGCAATAGGAAACACAATCAAGAGTCGAGATTATTTGATTTCATTTAATTGGATTGCAGCTTGGTCTAATATCTCGACCACAGCGTTAGTAGAGATGTATGTTCGGTGCTTGTGCTTTTCTTCCAGGTGATAAGTATCGGCAGGTATCGAAAATATATATATATATATATATATATATATATATATATATATATATATATATATATATATATATATATATATATATATATATATATATATATATATATATATATATATATATATATATATATATATATATATATTGATTGAGGGCCTGTAGAGCCCAACAACATACTTGGAAAAGTTTTCAATTGCAGATGTTCGTTGAAAAGACAAAATAGATCGTGCCTGTCGGCACTGATGATTTGATTTTGTTGAATGCTTGACGCTTTTCAAAATTATTTCGAATTTTAAAGTGACGTTGTTAGGCTGTCAAAATTTCTAAAATATTAGCATGCATGTGCATTGAAGTTTAGGAAACATATTAAAGTTTCTTTCTTTTGTCTTTTTTCTGTTAAGCAAAGGCTTTGATTGGTTCTTTTTCCGCTTGTCACTAGTATATGTGTTTGTTTAGTCTATTAAAAAAAAAGAGAGAAAACCAAAAGAAAAGTTACTTGCCTTTAGTCCTAGTATGGAATCCGAACCACCATCACCTACTAGAACAGATACCCTTATGCCAGAACCTCCAGTTGATCTAGTTCAAGCGATGAATAATAGAATTTCATTCTTAGAGAGTTCTCTTTAAGATATCTTGGAACACGTGTATGGTTCCAAGAAAGAAGAAGAGCCGCTAGATTTTGATTTGCCAAAGATAGAGGTAGATGCTCTAGATGAGCATCAAACTTCGGAAGTCCCTAGAGATAGCGTCTTAGTTAGAGAAGCCAGATGGTAGCTTAAGGATCTTAAGCCGCCAAGATATCATGGCTCAACTAGCGCTAGGACTGCTGACGCGGTTGAGCAGTGGGTGTGGGAATAGTGTTTCTACCTGTGTCACATCACTGGTGATAGGCACAAGATTCAGCAGCCACTTATAATCTTATGGACATCCCACATAGGTGATGGCGAAAGATAGATTAGGATAAGAAGGAGCCCACGACATGGGATCAATTTAAAATCCTATTTTATAACAATTTTGTACCACCTGATGAAAGGTCTAGAGCACTAGACACTTGATTCTTCATCAGTCAGAAGAATCAATCAGTTCAGGAATACGCAGATAGGTATAGAGAGGTACTTCTTAAAGTACCTGATACCGTTCCAGAATTTCTTCAAGTCCACAAGTTTGTTTTGGGACTCAGAGAAACTATCCAACCTTTAGTGAGGAAGGAGCGGTATCAGTCTTTGGCACAGGCCACAGAGATGGCCTTGGTTTATGAGGACGGCCATAAGATCACAGGTTCCCAAGGCCCGAGATCCCCATGGACTAGGGTTAGCCGACCTTTCCATACTTGGACTCCTGGTTTGGTCAATGCACAACCTTCTAGGGAGGCTAAGCAAGTGTATATGATCCAGACAGTCTTAGGAGAAAAGAGAAAAGTGTCTGCTCTAGCTGAGAGGTCATATAACCGATCTATTCTTACCCCTCAGCAGAAAGAGAAGGCAATGAAAGAGGGTTTGTGCTATGGTTGTTTAGGGCAGCACTTGTATAAGGATTATCCTAAAAAGAAAAAGATAGCAGCCACCATAGTCATAAATCCGACTCAGACAAGGGGTGGGAGTGAGGATGAGTTTGGGGATTCCCTATCTCCACTATCATCTCCCATAGTGACCATGACGGTCACTAAAAAGGTTCTGACTGTGCCAGATGTTGTGCTTTCGCTAGTGGCACAGAAAGGATACCAATTCCCAGATACTGAGCTTATTTTCATGAGAGGAGTCATGGTAGGACATCGTGTCAAGGTAATCTTTGATACAGGTTTGACTCATAATTTTATTAATTCCCGATTAGTCAAGAGATTACGCTTAGACACGGTACATTCAGATTATACTTATACCGTAGAGCTAGCCGACGGAAAGGGAACTGAGACTTGGGATAGACGAATAGTTGATCTTCCTATTCAAATCCAGTACTATGATGACAGATTGGACTTTGAGATAGCGAGATTAGCTCGATTCGACATAGTTCTTAGTAAAAAGTGGCATGCGAGGAAGAAACCAGTCATTGATTTTGCTTCGCATGTGTATCAGTTTGAGCATGAGGGAAGGAGATTACTGATCCGTGGAGAACCAGATCTCCAAGAGACGCGATTGGTGACTGCTACCAAGTTGCTCAAAATTGATTGTAAGTATATCTATTTTCTTTATTTCATGTATTTGTCATATGTTGAGGTGGATTCATGTAGTCATGGAGACTCAAGTTGGAATGCTCCAGCATTTTCAGCCAAAGCGAGAGCAGAATTCCAAGAGTTTTTTTTAAAGGAATTACCATCAGGTTTGCCTTGCACGAATATAGAGCATAGAATCGAATTGGTACCAGGAGGGAGTCCGACCGCTCGGCCACCATTTCGAATGAGTTTGCAGGAGGAAAATGAAGTGCACAAGGTCGTGGACAAGTATCTTCAAAAAGGGTTGATTAGACCCAGCTATTCACCCTTTTCCGCACCAGTTCTTCTTGTGAAGAAGAAGGATGGATCTTATAGGATGTGTGTTGATTATCAAGCACTCAATAAGATCACTATTAGACATAGATATCCCATGCCCCGGATTGATGATCTTTTGGATGCTCTAGGTGGAGCCATTGTATTAAGTAAGATAGATTTAAAGAGTGGCTATCATCAAATTAGAGTAAAAGATCATGATGTACATAAGACAACTTTCAGGACCCGTTTTGGTCATTATGAGTATTTGGTCATGCCCTTTGGTTTGACAAATGCTCCAGCTACATTTATGATGTTAATGAATGATATCTTACGACCTTTCATAGGAAAGTGTGTTGTTGATTTTGTGGATGATTTGCTAGTGTATAGTGGGACTGTGCATGAGCATGAAAATCATTTAAGATTTGTGTTGAATATTTTAAAAGAAAATCAGTTGTATGTAAATCCGGAGAAGACACAGTTGTTTCCTCCGAGGATAGAGTATCTAGGGCATGTGATTTTCAGCCGATGGGATTCAGAGAAGACACATTTTGGTGGCCTGGATTAGCCAGAGATATCCATACTTATGTTCAACAATGCTTTATGTGCCAAGTCAACAAAGTAGAAAGGGTAAAGACACCAGGTATTTTACATCCTTTACAAGTTCCAGATCATAATTGGGATAGTATATCCATAGACTTCATAGTGGGGTTACCGCAGACCCAAAGGAAGCGGGATACAGTCCTAGTTGTGGTAGATAGACTGAGCAAGATGGCTCATTTTATACCTATGCAGGAGATGATAGAAGCTCCACAGGTAGCGGAGTTGTTTATCCAGCATGTCTTCAGATTGCATGGGTTACCGACATCCATAGTCTCAGATAGGGATGTCAGATTTATAGGACATTTATGGAAGTTTGTATTTGACAAACTGAAAGTGTCACTAAAAATGAGTAGTGGTGATCATCCACAGATAGATGGTCAGATCGAGAGGGTCAACCAAATTCTAGAGGATATATTGCGGGCATATGTGTCTGAGAGACAGACCGATTGGGATAGTTATTTGCCATTAGTAAAGTTTGCTTATAACAATAGGCCTCACAAGGTGACTGGGATGTCTCCGTTTGAGATGAACTATGGCATGAATCCCATTGCCCCCAGTACCATTGGAATGCCTAAGAAATGTCCTAGTGCTTCCGAGTTCTTAGCGAATCTCCAAGCAAACCTTGAAATAGCTAAAGCCAAGATGCAGCAAACAGCTGATAGAGCAAAAGAGTATGCTGATAGGAAAAGATCTCCTAGATCCTTTGAGGAAGGAGACCGAGTCTTTCTTCAGGTACCAGCTAGATCTACTTCATTGTCCACAGGGAAGTGTAGTAAGTTATCACCAAGGTATTGTGGACCTTGGAAGATAGTAAAGAAGTTAAGTGATGTTGCATACCGATTAGAGCTTCCTCCAGATTGCAGAGTCCATCAAGTGTTTCATGTCAGTAAACTAAGAAAGTATATTTCTAGGGAGGATAATCTAATAGAGGTTATTGTTTCTTTGTAGGAAACCGATAGAGCAGATCATTCTCCAGAGAGAATACTAGATAGGAGACAGAAACAGTTGAGGAATCATGTCATCCAAGAATATCTGGTAGCTTGGAGAGGATTACCACTTACTGACTCTACTTGGGAACCAACAACTCTGGTTTGCAAGTACTTTCCCTCATTGATCATTGAGGACATTGATCTTTAGAAGGGGGAGAGAGTGTCAGACATTGGTCTACAGATACCATTCCATGTGTGTGTGGGACGAGGGCTAGTTGGCCAAGGTCCTAAGCTCGGGGGTATATCCTAAGGTATTTGATGGTTAGTGGGGATGAGTGTTGCATGCTGCAGACATTGGTCTAGAGAGAAGTGTATTAAGTTATCACCAAGGTACTGTGGACCTTGGAAGATAGTAAAGAAGTTAAGTGATGTTGCATACCGATTAGAGCTTCCTCCATATTGCAGAGTCCATCCAGTGTTTCATGTCAGTAAACTAAGAAAGTATATTTCTAGGGAGGATAATCTAATAGAGGATATTGTTTCTTTGTAGGAAACCGATAGAGCAGATCATTTTCCAAACAAAATACTAGATAGGAGATAGAAACCGTTGAGGAATCGTGTCTTCCAAGAATATTTGGTAGCTTGGAGAGGATTACCACTTACTGACTCTACCTAGGAACCAGCAGCTCTGGTTCGCAAGTACTTTCCCTCATTGATCATTGAGGACAATGATCTTTAGAAGGGGGAGAAAGTATCAGACATTGGTCTACAGAGACCATTCCATGTGTGTGTGGGACGAGGGCTAGTTAGCCAAGGTCCTAAGCTCGGGGGAATATCCTAAGGTATTTGATGGTTAGTGGGGATGAGTGTTACATGCTAGCCACATGGCGATGCTAGATCATTCCATATCACTGCTATTTTAGATACAAGAGGATATAAATGGATGGGAGGAGAGTGGCACACACATCATTCGCATGTTTTCTTTTGAGGAGAGCCTCACACTCCTCCGCATGCGCAAGCAATCGTTGTCAGACGTCTCTCTCACCACAACATCTACAGTGTGCATCGCCAACTTGCACGAGCCACATATCTCTCTCTAGGCTTTGACCTTTTTCTCTTCTACATCAGCCATCGCCACCATGTCTCTCTCTCTCTCACTCTCTCTCTCTCTCTCTCTCTCTCTCTCTCTCTCTCTCCCTCTCCAGAGCTATCGCTACCACCTATGAGACACCCATCTATTCTCTCTCCAACTACAAAAGTAAGTAACATATATGAGCATTCATGCTCACACACATATCACCATATATGATTGACCCACATATAGATACTCATTATTGAATAGACAAAAACACACAAACACATAATCATAGGTATACACATACATATCTTTTAAGTATAATATACAAGCACATACATATAAGCATAAAAATAACATTCACAAAACACTCTCACACGCATAGACACACGATCACATACATAATTAAGTGCACTCACAAATATATATAGATATATAACCCCATATAAGCATAGACACACATATATATCCATACTTAAGTTCACTAATATTCACACATAGATATCTTCATATGATCATGGACACACATACACACACTTAGTGATCTCATAAATATATAAATGGTCATAAAATGAAGAGTTCAAATGCAGGTTCAATTAACACTTCATCCTATGTTTAGAACACATTCTCATCTTCTTCTTTTACCTGCAAGTGCCCAAGAGAAAAGATTAGTCAAATTAAACAGATGCATCAGAAATATTTGAGAGAGATAATAGATAATCATCTTAAACTAAAAAAGTTTTTATTTTTGTGAGTGTTGATATGGAGTTGGAGATCCCTCCGACACCGCGCTTGATGCTTGTTGCGACACTTTTTGCAATTTTATAGCGATGAAATTGTTTCGCCTTACCCATCGCTATGCGCCCGTATTCCTTGTAGTGAAAAGAGAGAAAAATGCATCAAATATTAAGGGATTTGGCTTTCCTTTTATCATCATGTGAAGGATAGAAGCAAAAATATGATAAGAATCTAGAAGTCAATTAACAACGTCTTTTGTTGTTTTCTCATAAACACATCTATCAATGTATGCACCTCTGTAGCTCTACCATCCCAAAAACGTTGCTCTATAGTAGGCACAACAAGAACCAAAACTCTAGCAAGAAATTGAAGATGATTATCTTGAACATGACCTATATCACATAAAATCACTATACTTAGAGGCATTAGAGGATGTGTTTCAACACCTTGTGTAATACATAAAGAGTCCATTAGAAAGTTCTCTAAATTGCTCACTTGCAGACTCAAGGACTTCCTAGAAACACTCGTGATTGCTATCTTCAACACCAAATTGGGCATTCTAGGTTGCTTTTGTAAACTTCCAAATATTCGGAAGAAACTTTCCCCAAAAAAGAATGAATAGTTGTAGCCTTTTATTGAGTGCCAATATAGTATTAGTTATGGAATTATTTTTGCACTTTGGACTTCCTTCAGATTTTGTTTTGGATCGTGGCACTCATTTCTTGAACTAGTAAACAAAGTCAATGATAGATTATTATCGTATGGAACATAAGTTCAGTTCTCCCTATTATCCTATCGCAAACAGCTTGGGAAAGATTTCAAATAAAGTCTTGCTTATGATGTTATAGAAATGTCTTCTTGAATATACCACTCAATGGGAAAAATATTTATCTTATGTTTTGTGGGCTTATGGTACCTCTTATTGGTCTCTACTGACAAAATGGAGAAGATGTTTGGAAAACCCTATTCGGGAGAATATAAGTATGCTCCATTACTAGATTCCAATCCATGGACGCTTGATCTAGATCTGGCCACATTAGTAGTGAATCTTTAAAGTATAAATTATGAAGTATCGTAGACTCTGTATTCCTTGAGGCTGGATACTACTATAGCCGAGGACAGGTTAATAGGGTAGAAATTTTATTTCATTGCATTAAAAATGAGATTCGTCCTCTTTGTAGACTCTCCAAAAATAATCAAGAGCTATATACAAAGACTGGTACTAGTTTTTCCTTTTGTATCTAGCAGGTTTACTCCCTTCAATATAGGAGTTGGTAGTAGTGGAGGAAGCGATGTTCTTCGAGGAGCTCAAGAGCCTAGGAAAAAGAGGCATTACAGAGGAATCAGAGATTAATCAAATACAGAAGTGATGATGAGTGCACACTATAGATGAATCATTCTGAGGTGCAAAGGAAGAGCAACTTTTGATGAATGTAAGAGCAAGTGACTTCATCGACCTTTCAAGAAGAAGAAACTAGGAGGCAACAAGAAGAAACAGTAGTGATAGAGGAAACTGAATGACAAAGGGTAACTGTTGAAGAACAAGTATTGCAATGGGAATCAAAAGTAGAGGCTCAACAAACAGAATCTCCGGAACAACCAATATCTTCCCGATAGAATCAATAGCAGCCTTCTAATTCATACAAGACTACAACAACAAAACCAGATAGATTTTCCCATTTTTGAAGATCCAAAAAAGAATTTTGTTTTCTTACGTTTAATGATCAATTCAAGGCTCCATTGGGAATAATTTCTAGAAGGTTCAGCTACCAGCTTTAGATTTTTCTTCACGTATTTGTCCATGGTTTTTGAAAGACCATTCTTTCATATCACATATCATGGTGAATGCATTCAAGTTATTGGCTCTGTGATCTATTCAAATTGAAAAAGAGGAAGGGATCATTTTACCTAAAGTCTCTAAGGTGGAGAAATTATGAGTAGAGATCCTCGCATCACATAGCAAAATACACAATTATAAGACAATTTGATGAAAGAGGCAACATTTTTGAAGGCCAAGTAAAGGTAATGAGAAATAAGATTCTTGACATGGAAGCTCATATTGAAGAAGTAAAAGACGATCAATAGGAAGTGACAGAACAACTTTACACAGTACAAGAAGAGTTATGGAACGTTCATGCCAGAAACGACAAACTTAAAAATCAAGCTATAGAATTATTAACAAAAAATATTATTTATCATCCCAAAATTATCAGATAATTTGCAAACAATGCTGGAAAAGCTAAATACTATGAAAGAATTTGAATTGCAATCGCAAGATGCTAAGGAATGATTAAAATCCATACAAAATTTTTGGAAGACAAAGAACATCAAATCAACGACCTTAGACAAGCGCAAATACTACACATCATAGCATGCCACAAACCCCAAGTTTTAGCCCATTCAATACAATTATCAGTACAACTAAGGATAAAAGTTTTTTCAAAATTGCTAAAGAGCAAAAAGGGCCAATAAAATCCAATCCCCATTTTTGAAATGGTTTCGAAAGAAGTACACGTTGTAATGGAAAATGATCAATATCTCAACGTTCTCTTGTTTGTTGGAAAGGATCACAATGGTGTATATTATTGTGAACATCTCTATCAATGTTTGGCCACCATTATCCACTTTGGAGGAGTCTCTTTAGTGTTAATGTTGTACCACAATGGCCACCGGTCATTCTCGAATGGGCTTCTATAATTAAAGTAGTTATTTCATTAGGAGGTACACATCAAAGTCATATACATGTAATATCTTTATAATAAAGTTGGTCTAAGATGATTGAGAAACATCAACTCTGTATTGCTAACGTGTTTCAAGACATGGACCATAAATGTGGAGGAATTCTAGTGCAAAGAAAATAAATCATTTCATCATACAAAGTTGGAGTTCCTAATTATGATTCAATGGTATTGGCACCATAAAATAGTTTTGCATCTGGAAAAGAATCATCAATTCCTTCTAGAGGTTCTCCATTATCTAAGCAAAAGTCTTCCACTATGTGTGAAGATTTGAGGCTGTGTATCACGTCATAATCGAATTCTTATAAAAGGAGTACCCACTGTGCCAATCTACTAATCAGGTTTTGTTGCTTTACTGGATACATAACAAGACAAAATGATCGACATGAAAAGTAAATTGATGGCCTGATAGATAGTAACGAAACCTTTTGATGGAGTAAATGAGTCTAAAGCATTCATGTTTGGATCCTAAATAGTTATTTTCAACAGTCATGAGATGCTTGAAAGATAAGTTACACTCGGTTGACCATTGGAACTCTGTGCCTTTGGCATGAGCTAGACACTTGATAGGGATGGCAATGTGGGATAAACATTGGAAGTGTTTCCCATCACATCAAATTTGACACAGGAATCCAAGTACTTCTTTTACAATTGTCGATGGTGGGTCCTTTAACACCACCTCTATTTTATCGAGATCAAGAGCAATCACTACACTAGAAATCACATGTCCTAGTAATTTCCCACAATTCACACCAAACACCAATTTAGCTATATTTAAACTCAAATGCACTTTTGGCCACTTAGTAAAACATAAGTTTAAATGTTGCAAATGATTAGATGTGTGTTACCAAAGACTGAAAACTCATCTAGAAATTCATGCATCAAACTAGTCGAATAGGGGGCAAATATGTGTTGCATGTAACATTCAAAAGTGAAAGAGGCATTCTGAAGTCCAAATCACACTATGGTACAAGCAAATACTCCTCAATTGGTAATAAAAGTTGTTTTAGGAATATTCCTATCGGCCATTTGCACCTAATTGTAACCATTCAATCCATCTAAGAAAGAGTACATTTTGTGAGCTATGCTTAGTTTGCAGTAATCCACAAAGATCTACAAGTTCTTGTTTTTCTTGGGTACCATGACAATTGGAGATACCCATTTTGCATATTTGATAGGTATAATAAATCCTACTCTCAACACTTGATCATGTTCCTCCTTGATGTGCTTAGCCAAATTTGGGTTCATGTAATAATGCTACTAAGTTACTGGAGAAGCATTAAGTTTCAATTGTATTTTATGCTGATATAAGTGGGGATCCAACCAACACATGTCTGAATTATCCCATGAAAATCCGTCTTTGAACTTAGTAAGAAACATGATTAACTCTTCCCATAAGGGGC
Source organism: Ceratopteris richardii (assembly GCA_020310875.1). Classification (NCBI taxonomy): domain Eukaryota; kingdom Viridiplantae; phylum Streptophyta; class Polypodiopsida; order Polypodiales; family Pteridaceae; genus Ceratopteris; species Ceratopteris richardii. Next base: position 24,900 of record MU261511.1, read on the forward strand.
TTAGTAACCTAGCACACACCTTAACTTTCTCAGGTGCAAGGGTTTTATCCTAGGTGTACATAATCTACTTCATCTTCCTCAATATGGATGTTGGTCTATGCAAAGAGAACTTCCTTTAAAAGCCATGATGCTAGTTCTTTTGATTGCAAAGGCCCAGCTTCATGTTGTACTAAAGCTACTACTTAAGCCATCTATTGATATTGTGCCAAACCCTCTAGAATGTCGATAATATCTACTTGCCATATGTTTATATTTGCTTCCATAACCAACCCATCCTCTATAGTTTCTACTATACTAAATTGGATTGGTTCTTCTTCTATACTAGTTCCTCCCTGGCTATGTGTTTCCCTCATCAAAGTATCTCTCAAAACAGATATTGATTCCATTACATCACGAAGAGGCAATTGAATCATGGATTTGCAAAAGGTCTACCATGGATCTCATCCAAGATCTCATACACTTTTATTTACTACTATAGGACATTGTTTTGTTGTTGGAGAAATCCTTGGATATGTTTGAGAAGTATTACCTTGCTGAGAGGTATCTTGGATTTGTTGCAAACACTTGTGTTGAACTCAAATCCTTGGTTGGTTGATTCTTTCCTTGCCTTAAGATTATTAGTGGATCCTAGAAATTTTGTTGAAGCTTGCCGAGCCCGATTCATAGCTTGATAATAGATGTTCTGTTGTGTAGAAATTAATATATGGAGGTAACACTAGATCATTATTTTTATGAGTTTCTCTAGATCGTGTGACAATTGGGGCCATTAGAACCTCATTACTTCAATTCACCATATTTATCATTGGGCTTTAAGTGCAGCTTCTTTTGCCTGATGATCATAATCCTATTCATCTAGACACTAGACAATTACCATGTATATGTTCTAAGTCTAGATAGAATCGACATTGTGGTCCCTTGCCTTTTTCTAGTATTCCACTTCTTCTCAAGGATATCCATTAAAGAGTCTCCATCCTCTCCCATATCCTTGAAAGTTGGTCCGTCCTTCACCTACATTTCTATAAGAGCTTTGTTCTAACCATCTAAAGAATTACTTACATCAATCATATAAATATTATTCACATAGCGTGGTGTACACCAAGATCCACCATATTGGGAGTCTAATTGAGTATGATTTGTCATAATTGTTTGATTCCTGGTATTATTTCTACATTGTTATGTACTATGAGTCATCATGTTACAACTGGCATAGTATACTTGCTTTAGGTCACAAGTAGCCGCTACATTTTCTGCATTTCTACACTTTGTACAATATTATTGACTATATGGATTAGATCTTGCCATAATAGTTGAAGTTACTATGTTGGTATATTTTGAAGAGTGTTGCCAAATTGGATTAGATGCTTTCAATTTCCGTACCAATTGCTTGTAGCGTCGATATTTGCTCCAAAGATCGAGTAGCATCAAATGCAAAAAGTAAAATTTTTTCTTTGAATAAAGGATTTAAACCATCCTCCCACAACATCTTTTGAAGGTCGTGCATCCTCTGGAATCTAAGATAGAGTGCTCTGAAACAGAGAAGCATAATTTGCAATCATTTGAGTTGGTTGTTGTACCATATATTGCAATGTAGTAAATAATTGCCCTATGGTTTTAGCCTCCAAAATTATAATAAAAATGTTCTCTTTAAAGCATTGTATGCTGCAAAATGGTTTGAGACAAATTCAATTAAGCAGTGAACTACTTCTCCACCAAGGGTGGCCTTGAATACTTGACATTTCTTGGGATCATCTTGATTGGATTCTAATAAATCATTTTGCATATCAAGAAGTAAAACATGAATATCAGGATAATCGTCCAATCCTCCACTAAACCTATTGAACTCCATTCCACTTACATGATGAACTCGTACTACCATTTTGATTGGAGCTTACCAATACCTCCACTCTTCATCAATGATTATCCATGCTAACTCATCTCCTTAAAATTTAATATCTTCTTGGGAATCCATCTCAACTAAGACACCAACTTGCCTTTTTAGTAGTGTTTGCTTTTCACCTAGCTACTCTATCCAAATAGAATCCAAAAGGCCCGGCATCACACCTGAATCCTAGGTTCTTCTTTCTTGTTCCCTATCGGATTCCTCCTTGGCTTGCTTATGAAAATAAAGATATCACAAATTGGGTATCCAAACCATCTATAGTCTAACAAGCGTCTTTATTGCTTTCTCATTGCAAGGGATTTGGCATACTCTTTTGAGTTGCAAAAATAAAAAATGGTGGGAGCCTTCTAGTCTTCAACCCTTTACTCTGAGTCTTTGCTTCATCTCTATATTCTACCATCGACTCTCCCTCCTCAAATATAGGGTCCTTAACAAGCCATGATGGAGTGTGTCGGGGTTAAATTTGGTTGGCTTGTTCATATGCTTTGTGATCTTAGCACAGATGCTTCTTGGCAAGAAATATGGGATTGTCATTCCATGGGATTCCATGAGTTGATGATGATGATGAGTATCATCTCTAAGTGTTTCATATCAAGTTCAATGGCATTTAAGAAAATTATATGGTCCTCTAGTACTTTACAAATATCTCCAAGTGTTTTTCAAAAAGGTATGTAAGGAAATATTCTTCAAAAGTTTCCATATGATGAATATCCAAAAACTAATACCTACTATATTGTGCTATTAAACACTTGAATTAGAGGCATTTGACAAAAATCAATTAACAATGGTATGAACAAATAACTGAAGCCAACTAAGGATGTCTCTAGAGTAGGTCCAAAATTATAATCTATCAAACAAAATTCTAGTGTTTCCTAGATTTTGATTAACATTTGATAAGCCATATTGAGTAGGTCTCCTATATTTTTCTACCAAAATTAAATTGTGTTACACATATATATTTAATGGTGATGGTACTATCTTTTAAAGCAGCCATAGTCTGATAATCTAACCAAAGTTTGGTCAATCATGAGTGTACATGGAGAAGACCATACTTAAGCCATTATGCATGATAGGTAAATTTTGTGCATATAGAATTATATTGAATGTATGCATTTATGGTATTGTACATGGTGGCCATGTGAGGTTTTTCTCTACGTAATCATTTGCATGATGCTTGATTATATTGAATGATAGCTTGGCATGTAAGGTTTTGAGCATCATCATGTCTTAGCATGCACACATCACCTATCTTTTATTTAATATAAGCATGCACATTTCCTTGATATGTCCATCTGTTCTCATATCAAGTGATACCAAGCACTTCTTATACATTTTTATTAAATTTTTGATATGCAAAGGGTCTTACTTGTCTTTTTCAAAGTGGTTTCATAGTTTTTTCATTAAGTTTATTTGTTTTTATCTCATGTTTTCATTAGTGTTGGTAGAAAAGAGCCCAAGCCTACATACTTGAAAAATTAGCATATATCACATATAGTCACATATGACTATCCTCTTGGAAAAGTCACTCTACCTTTTATCTTTGTAAAAGTGCCTATGCTCAATGCACTACTCTCATGAGGAGTTAGGAGGCATGAAATCTTAGGATACTTGGTAGATGATTTATGAGAGAATAAGTCCTATAGTTTAGGATTCACTTTATGGTGAGAATTTGAATTTGAATTGAAAGCTTGGCTCCAACTTCAACTATAAAAGAGGATGAAAAAGGTTCGTGTGTATGAGCCTAACTAGGAGATCATTTGAGAGGGATTCTTTGTGATTAGTGAGCTCGTTCCATAGCTCCTTCACTATCCTCACATTGTGCAATTGCACATTACCAATTTAATTGTATTTCTATGTGTTCTAGTACTTATACATTGATTACTTCTCTACTTCACTTCTCTGCTATGACCATCTGAGAACAATGAACTTCTTAGAGCTTGTTCTCAGTGCATGGTTGATCTTTTGATGTAATTTAAAATGCTATAAAATCAGCATAATGTCTACTCTATAATTACAAAGTCTCATTGTAAATGCATTTTCCAATTGTGAGATATTTGCATATCTTTGCTCTCTAGTCTATCTACACATTGAAGCACCCCAAAAATGTCAGGCAAGTCTTCTAACTTGCTAAACATCATTCTCAGTCAGAGTGTAGTCCACCGTTTTTATTGAAATAACTCATGATTGGTAGCTATCTAAGTTACTTAGCTACTCCTAATAGGAATTTACCCAATTGCTATCAGGTTGACAACACTGATCACTTTACGGAACATATGCAAAGACTAAAATAGCAAGTCTATGATCTTCATTCAACTTTCTACTAGCAAAGATCCATCAATCTTAGGATCAAGGTACTATGTCTCATTCATAGATGATTATAGTAGATGGACAATTCCTTACTTCATGAAGCACAAAGATGAAGTCTTTACTTGTTTAAAAAAATATTTGGCATTGGTAGAGAACCAAACACGTAGGAGCTTGAAGAGGATCATATCTGATGGAGGTGGTGAGTATCTCACATGAATTTGACTCATTCTTACAAGACGAGGTATAAAGAGAGAAGTCACAAGATACAGTCCTAAACTAAATGGCGTAGCATAGACGAGGAGTAGATTGATAGTAGAGGTTGCAAGATCAATGTTGAATGAAAAGAAAGTACCAAATTACCTATGTGTAGAGGTTGTTTACACAGCCACATACTTGATTAGGAGGATCCCATCCAAATCCTTGGATGGAATCACACCCTATGAGGCATGGAATGGTAGGAGATGCTCATTGGACCATTGTAAAATCTTTGGGTGAATTGCTTATGCAATGTGGAGATGTTAATATATATATATATATATATATAAACCCTAAAAAATCTATAGATTTATTTTTTAGATATTTTCCCATATATTTCATTGTATAAAAACTCAAAAATCCTATTTTTGGTATATATATATATATATATATATATATATATATATATATATATATATATATATATATATATATATATATATATATATATATATATATATATATATATATATATATATATATATATATATATATATATAGAAACCCTATTTTTAGGAATCCTAAAAGTTTAATATGTGTGTATGCACATGCATGTGTTTGTGTGTATGCATATATGTGTGTATGTATATGCATGTGTGTATGTATAGGCATGTGTGTATGTATATGCATGTGTGTATGTATATGCATGTGTGTATGTGTATGCATTTGTGAATGTGTGTATGTATATGCATGTGTGTATGCATATGCATGTGTGTATGTATATGCATTTGTGTATGTATATGCATTTGTGTATGTGTGTATGTATATACATGTGTATGCATATGCATGTGTGCATGTGTGTATGTATGTATGTATGTATATGCATGTGTGTATGTATATGCAATTTGTGTGAATACGTATGTATATGCATGTGTGTATGCATATGCATATGTGTATGCATATGCATGTGAGTATGTGTGTATGTATGTATGTATATGCATGTGTGCATGTATATGCAATTTGTGTGTGTATGTATGTATACATATGCATGTGTGTATGCATATGCATGTGTATGTGTGTATGCATATGCATGTGTATGTGTGTATGCACATATGTGTGTATGTATATGCATGTGTGTATGTATATGTATATGTGTGCGTATGTATGTATGCATATGCATGTGTGTATGCACATATGTGTGTGTATACACATATGTGTGTGTATACATATGTGAGTGTGTATGTATATGTATCTCTCTCTCTCTCTCTCTTTGTCTTTTTATGTTTCTCTAGATCTCTCTCTTTCTTTCATCTATCTCTCTCTCTACGTCAATCGAAAACAAAACAATCACTTACATCAATGTAATTGTTTTGATCGTTGTTGTCAAAATCCACTTAAAGTTTTCCTTCGTCGAACTCCAAAGACCTTATGCCAAAATCTCTTGCAAAACTAAAGAGAAAATAAATTAAAAAAGGGAAAACATAGAGAAAGAAAAAAGAGTGCTACACTATGTGTGATACTTACCAAAACTTCAGATCTAGAAAAATAAAGAGGTGTGCATAGAGAGAGAGAGTGAGAGAAAGAGTGAGAAAGAGGGAGATGTAGCTTGCGCACGCACACTCGACAGGAGCAGGTTTTGTTTCGAAATGCGATGAATGTTGAATTTTTGCTCTCGGGTCCAGTTAAAAGATGGCATGGGTATGAGCATCGGTAGTTCTCAATAATTTACCGAGGCTCATATCGACGCTCATACTGATGCCATGTGTACAGACGTGTATATTGCTTCCATGGATTTTCAAAGGTTTTCAATGGACATACCGACGCCGATGGGTGACCGTCGATATGCACAACGTCGGTATGCCCTTGATATGTTGTAGTGATTCTGGAGGATGTATAAAATTAAGAAGAATTTAGATGGTTCTATAAACATGTACAAAATATGGCTACTGGCAAACAAGTTTGCTCAAACCCATGGAGTGGATTATGAGGAGACTAAGAATTGTAACCTATATTAGTTAGATGTTACTAATGCATTCCTAAATGGATGGATCTCAGAAGAATTTCACATGGCTCAACCACCATGTAATGAAGACAAGGACAAACCAGGTTATGTATGCAAGCTAAGGAAAGCACTCAATGGTTTAAAGCAAGCTCCTAGAGCTTGGAACCATAGGCTTGTGACATATTTGTAGGATCAACGATTTGTTGCTGGCAAAGTAGATTCTTCTTTGTTCATAAAGAAGACCAACTAAGAAGTTATTTAATCTATTTATGTGGTTGCCATTATCATTACACGGAATGATGCCAATGGCATCAAGCAAATCAAATTCCACATGATGGAAGAGTTTAAGATCAGTGACCTTGGTTTGTTAACATATCTTCTTGGATTAGAACTTGTGTATACAAATACTGGTGTGTTTATTAATCAGAGGAAGTACATTCATGATATGCTGTTAAAATTCAAGATGGAGAGCACCAAAATTGCAGGTAAACCCATGGAACTCAATAACAAACTTAGTTCTAATGAGGGAGAACTTCTTAAAGATATTACAAGATACCAAAATCTTGTTGAGAGTCTCAATTATGCAACCCTCACAAGAGAGGACATATGTTATGGAGTGAGTACATTAAGGTAGTTTATGCATACACCAAGAAAACCTCACTTGGAAGCTTCCAAGAGGATCTTAAATTATTTAAAGCGTACTATAAATGAAGGGTTGTTTTATCCATTCACTTCTGATTTGGATATCATGTATTGTGATGCGAATTCAGCTGGCTCCAAGGATGATAAGAGAAGCACTTCTCGCTTCTTATCTTTTGCAGGTTCAAAGCTAATATCATGGTCATCAAAGAAGCAACCAATTGTAGCATTGTCATCTACAAAGGCAGAATATAGAGCCTCAACGAATGCAACATAGGAGGCTATGTGGCTCAAACCACTCTACACAGATTTGGGGCTACATTCTTATACTCCAATGTTTTTTGGAGAAAACACTAGTTCACTTCACTTGGATGCTAATCTTGTATGTCATGCAAGGTCTAATCACATTGAAGTGCACTATCATTATGTAAGAGAGAATTTACTTAGCAAGGACATTCAATTTTCCTATGTATCAACTCATTTGCAATGTGTAGATATGCTCACAAAGTCTTTGGATGGAACTAAGATGAACAGGTTCAAGACGATGATTGGATTGTAGGAAATCAAGAAAAATTTAAGATCAAGCATGTTAGGCTTGAGGGGGAGCTATTGGGTACAAAAGAGCCAAAGCCCACATACTTGAACAGTTAGCATAAATTACATATAGTCACATATGACTATCCTCTTATAAAAGACACTTTATCTTTTATCTTTTTTAAAAGTGCCTATACTTAATGCATTACTCTCACGAGTTAGGAGGAATAAAATGTCGGGATGCTTGGTAGATGATTGATGGGAGAATAAATCCTATAGTTTAGGACTCACGTATGGTGAGAATTTAAATTTGAATTTGAATTCAAATCTTGGTTCCAACTTCAATTATAAAAGAGGATAAAAAAGGTTCGCATGTATGAGCCCGACTAGTAGATCATTTGAGAAGGATTCTTTTTTATTAGCAAGCTCATTCCATAGCTCCTACATAGCCAATGCCATTGTATTTGTATGTGATCTAATACATATACATTCATTACTTCTCTACTTCACTTCTCCGTTATGACCATCTCAGAACAGCGAACTTCTTAGAGCTTGTTCTCAGTGCATGGTTGATCACTTGATGTGATTTAAAATTCTATAGAATCAGCATATTGTCAAACCTATAACTACAAAGTTTTAGTGTCAATGCTTTTTCCAATCATGATATATCTTCATATCTTTGCTCTCTAGTCTGCACACTAAAGCACCCTGAAAATATCGGGCAAGTCTTATAACTTGCTAAGCATCATTCTTAGAGTGTAGTCCACCTTTTTTATTAAAATAACTCATGATTGGTAGCTATCTCCATTACTTAGTTATTTCTAGAAGGATTTTAGCCAATTACCAGCAAGTTAAGAGCACTGATCACTTTACTCAACATATGCAGAGAAAAAAATAGCAAGCCTATGATCTTCCTTCAACTTTCTACTTATCTGTTTTTATCCATTGATTAGAGGACCATGTTCTGTAGTGCATATATGATTATTTGTGATCAATAGAAAGTTGAAAGGGTCTACTTCAGTATCCACAACTTGCTTTTGGCTGGTGTGAAGTAGGGTTGTGCAACACCACTTCATCTCCATGAGTCTATCCACCATCTCTCCAACAATTAGTTGGCATCTCCTTGTCTTCATGGATAGTGGGATCTTACTCTTTAGTTTGAAAACTTTTGTTCATTTGTTTGTTTGCACTTCATCTTTTGATTCTTTGATTGGTATTTCCATTCCTGATTATGTTCTTGAAGAGCATATATCACATGTTTTGCATGCCTTTCATTGGTTTGGACTTCATGTGTGACCTTAAGCTTTTCAATTTCTTCTTGTTAAGCTCTCATTAGCACTTTGAGTGCTTCATTTTTAGCCTACCAGTCTATAGATAATTAGCATCAAATCCCTCGTGTCAAGTATAGATAATCCATTTCATCAAAGAAGGACTTTCTCATATCATCTCTTTCAACTTCTTTTTTCTTTAAATAATCCTACAAGCATAAGATTTTAGTACATGTGTGATATGCATCACTCTTTGATGTCAAGTTCTTGCTTGAGCTCGGCTAACATATTTTCCATTATAGCTCTTCCATTATGCATTGTGTCCAAGTGATTGTAATGGATCATGCTTTTTTATCAATCTACATGATCCATGATCTTAACACGTAGTTCTCATGGAGTGCAACTTTCCACTGGGCTTCTAGATCTTTGATGATATTTTTTGAGTTTAGAATGTCTTGGAAGAGATATTGTAATTGCTCTTCAATGTCCTCTCCTACATTTTGAGTTTCATGTACTACAGCTACTTCCTCTACCATAGGCTAATCTCCTTTCATTATTTCGGGTGATGTTTGTTCGTCCTCATCTTGTGATTCTATGATTCTTTCATGGTATGGATTTTCTAATGGGTGCTTTCATATAGGCCTTACCATGGGTGTGCTAGGCGTTTGTAGAAGTGTGAGAGGCACATAAGAAGCACACACAAGGAGCACAAATGCAACAATCTATATGGAAGAGATGGATAGTTGGAATAGCTCTCTCTATTGATGATAAATAAAGATGAAGTATAATTTGAATAATATCCCTAAGCACAATGTACCACCACATAGAGTGTATCATGTATGTGGTAACATGGGGAAAAACCTCTACCCAACACTAGAGTAAAAACTACCCATGTATAGGTAGAAGTTTCACATCAAACCTACTCAAGGAGCTTATAAGTGTAACAAAACCCCCTAGAGGGAATGTTGTGAAGACATACAATGATTGATAGATCAATTCTCACTAGGAAAAAAGCCTAAAGGTTTGTGAGAAACTCCAAATATTTCCATAGAAGAGCTTTGGTGAATATGTCTACCACATTATCTTCTATCTATCATGTAGTTATAATGAATCTTAATATGTTTGGTCTATGCATGAAACACTTAATTTTGTGCACCATCCAATGCACTCTAATCATGAGTGAGAATATGCATTGTAGTACAAATCTCCATCCAAAGATCCATCAATAGGAATTTAGCCATATACACTCCACTGTACCTAGGCATCTTAAATATCTATGCTATAAAAGAGACCTAAACTCAAATTGCCTTGTGTTCCATACTTTATATCCAGCCTTGTGTTGCATGCATATATAGGGCATCCCACAACTTGCTTATAAAGAGAAGTGTCCACTATTGTGGAAATTCACTTGTGATCCCAATCCTTTCATGCTATGATGGAGTATTCTTTAATCTTTATGGGAGTATTGATAATCCACAAAATCACTGTATGCATGGGGAGAGCTTGATCTTGTTCTACCAACTAAATGTGCACACAATTTTGTGTCTTGCAAAGTTTGTCTGAGCCACTCTAGCATAGTTTGTAGACTCTCAATAGACATGCATTCATTATGTAATATATCATCAACATGTATATCATGCATGGGCTGAATTGCATGCTCATTTTGTATTCATATTTTGATGCAAATGCGCAACCATATGTGGCTGAAGATATCTAGCAACTCCAACCATGTTTGGCTAGAAAATTTCATCCATGTTTGGCTAGAAATTCTCTACATATTCAAATCTATTTTGTTGGATCTTTTGAAAACTTTGAACCTCAATTGGTTTCTCTACATGGGCATAGTCAAGCACATCATTTTCAAACAAAGGCATGCACGTATGAAACACAACTTGTGAGCTAACTATTGGATTTTCTTGCATTCAACTAGAGGAAAAATTGAATTTTCAGCAAACATCTCGGCTCATAATAACTAGTTCTATCAATTGATGGTACAAATGATATCCCTTACTTTATATACTATAACAAAAAAATATACATTTCTTTCCATCGCATCAAGTTTGTAACGTTGTTGTGATGGAAAAAGAGCATATGCCCAAGAGAGAAATCCCAAGAGAGAATCACACACATATGATTAACCATAGGTTTATGTCCATTCCATGCCTCATAAGGAGTGAGGACTCTCAATGCTTTGGTAGGGTAGTGATTCAACACATAGTTTGCACACATGACTACTTCCATCCAAAACTTGTAAGGTAGGTGCTTTCCTTTAACCATACATCATGCCATTTTAAGGATTGTTATGTTTTCATGCTGATCAACCATACATTGCTCTCAAAATCCTCTTTTAATAAGAAAAGCATAGCTAAAAATGCTTTGAAGCAAGAAAATACCTCATTCTTTTATTTTATAGGATACAATCATGTGTGCGAGTAGCATCAACAATGTAGGTAACAAAACTTAAATGTTTCCCAAAAGATGGAGTCTTGATGAGACCACATACATCACTATGAACAAGCTATAGTCTTCTTGTAATGTGTGTATGTATACCATTTGGGAAATAAGTACGATGCATTTTTCCAAGAATGAAACCTTCACTTGCATGCTTTTCAATGGACGCAAGTGTTGGAAAACCAATAACCATGTCCTTCTTTTACAAATAAAGCAAACTATTGAAGTTCAAGTGACCAAAAGGAGCATAGAAAAGCTCCATTTTAGCCATGTAGGAAGTATGAGCATCCAAGGAATTTGAGAAAGCCCTATTCTTTCTATCGAGATGATAAAAATCATTGCATAATGTATCCAACATCATGATAATATCATCATTGTTGAAATCATTAACCATACACTTATCATCAACATGGATTGCTACACACAAACTAGGAAAAAAATCATTCCATGGGTGCGATAGATTCCAAGCCATAAGCCAATTTCAATGTTTTGAATGCAATGACAATCTTGTATGATGTCAAGTGTCCCCATAAGACCATTGATATGTATTGTTCCCACTTAGCTAGATGTTCAAGCAACATCTTTTGAAGGATCATGAGTGAAACTTAGTTAGTTCTTTCTTTTAAGCCATTCGCATAAGGAGAATATGGGGAAAAAAAGTTATGGTCAATCCTTTTATAGTTAGTAATGTGTTTAAATTATCCCGTTAAGGAAATGAGAACCGTACAAATTCAAGGGGAAATCCAAAACATGGAAATAACTTATTTAATAGGACTATAGGAACATTGCTAGCTATAGCATGCTTTAAAGCCCAAGATTCCACCTGTTCGTTAGAATAATTTGTACACATCAAAATAAATGTATTATCATAGAGTTTTACTAGTAGGTGAATCGAATCGATCAAATCTGCACCACTTTTGAAAAGGTTTGAGAGACAATACAATTTGGAGAGGAAAGCAATGCACATCTCAAGACTGACATGTCTCTTGATAGGGATCACATTTTAGAACAATCTCTGTTACATCTATATGCAAAGTAGAACATCAAAGAACACTTTGTAAGATTTTTCAAGTTGTGAGATCTACTCCACTATGAGCAAGGGAGAGTTCGCTATGAGCTTCCAAAATCATTGCAACCAATTCATGTGGTGGAACATATTTGAGAAAAATGCGAGCTAGATATTTAAAATAAAAATACTATTGGTCCATGATAACAAAAAAAGCATCTACTTTGAAGATCAAGCATCTTATGGGTCATCGATTGTAAGTGATTTGGCTACACACCTGTGGTGAGAAAAGAAACTATCTTATCATACTACAATGGCATACATAGGTCAAGTTCTGTTTCCTTCACAATGTGGAGTGACTCTTCATGGACAAAGGAATAATTGACACTGTTAGGAGGATCATCAAAATCAAAATGGAAAATGAAATCAGCCACCACATGCAAAGAGTGAGGTCAATGGACCACATCATAATCAAATTCTTACAGAATCAAGACCCACTACATGAGTCTGCCCACCAAGTTCTATTGTTTGAACAAATATAGCAACAGAAGTAAATTGGAAACATAAAACTTAAAGTAAAGCTTTCTTGATAGAGTAAATGGGGCCTAAACATTCATATTTGGATACAGTGTAATTCTTTTCAATGTTAGTAAGTGCATGTCTTGCATAGTGGATTGGGATGTACCAAGTATGGACAAGCTTCTAGATTAGAAAATTTCTATTTGCCACATCAGACACATTGATAAACACATTGAAGGGATGAGTCAAATTTAGGGCCTTCAAAATTGATGCTTTCAGAAATGAAAATGTCAAAAATCGAAGTCGCACTAAATGTGCCACTAGAAATCGCTAATTTTTGCACAAGATAGTTAGTTAAGCGGGATAGGTATATGAGCTAAAATTTATAAGCCTAGAGAATGTAAGAATTTATTAGCTATCCAATGAGGTGGGGCTTGCAAAACCACTTTTCCTTTATCAAGATCTACTACAATACCTTCTTGCAAGATGATATATCCCACAGTCTTAACACACTTAACTCCAAGGATTGAATTTGCAATATTCAAATAGAGATAAACATAATTGCATTTTGCACAAAATAACCTGAGCTTTTGCAAATGATCCACTCAATTTTTGGAGACAAAACCTCATCTAGAAAGACCTACATGAAACTGGTAATATATTGAAAAGAAATTTGACGCATGTAGCATTGAAAGGTGTTTGCAACATTCCTAAGTCAGAACCGCATGAATTTGCATGCAAAAATACCATAATTAGTGATAAATATTCTCTTTGGAACACTTGATTTAGCCACCCAAACATGGTTGTAGCTACTGAATCCATCAAGGGAAGAATATATCTTCCAACATTGTATTAAAGATTGGCAAAGGAAAATGGCTCAAAACCATAGGGCTTTTACCCTTAGAAATAATGATCCTAAGGTAAGAGAACCTTAGACTTGGGAGAAGCTTCTCCCAAGCGATACCTTGACTCATACATGAAGGGAAGACTTCAATTGAAATATAGGTCCTCTGATTTACCTTGGAAGACATTGGGAAGAATCTCAAGGCATGCACCCCTTGGATCTTTGGTATAAATATGCGTGGAGTTGGATGGGTGGATATGAACTCACTCAATCTCTTCATGGATATTATACCTTAGGAACGAAACATCCACAATGGTAATTAGAGCTTGGTTCTTTTCAATTACAAGAACTCGTTTTACTTCTTGATCTTTGTGCAAGGGTTGCTTGGAATCAACAAAACATATGAACTAGTGAAAAGATAATTTTAGTGGGCTAGTGTACATAAAGACGTATATGATTATGTATTTAGATGTACAAAATGCCAAATAAATAAAGCCAGAAGGTTTAAGATAGATATCTAGTACACCCATTGGAAATTCCCAATGCAAAATGGGAAAGCAACTCCATGTAATTTATTAGGGCTTGCCTAGAACCCAAAGAGGTCATGATGCACTTTGGGTCATAGTCCATCAATTGACCAAAATGGCTTATTTTATACCTAGTCGTACTATTGTAAAAACTCTAGAATTAGCTTAAATGTTTTTAGAACTTTGACTCTATGGTATTCCTCAAGACATAGTGTCTCTTAGAGATAGAAAGTCTATTAGTCATTTTTGGACAGTTTTCTTTAGTAGGCTAGAAACCAAGCTAAATGTGGGTAGTGCAAGACATCCACAAATGGATGATCAAATTGAAAGGGTCAATAGAAGACTTGAAGAAAAGTTACGAGCTTACGTGTCTTCAACCCAAACTAATTGGGAAGACCAGTTTCCATTATTTGAGTTTTCTTGCAATAGTGCTAAGCACTTTGCAACTGAGTAGACACCTTTCATGTTAATGTATGGGTTTCAACCAAGAGCATTGTATGGAGTTGAATAGAAAAATGAAAACGTCCAAGCAATTGCAATAGTTCAACCAATTTCTATTCGAATTATTCCCCATTTCACAGAAAAAATGTAACCCACTCGAGATAAAAAGACTAGAAATCATTTATATAAAGAGTGCATAGTCAAATGGAGGGATGGGACACAAGCACGTGCCACCTGGGAATGACTAAAATCCATAAACAAAAGGTTTCCGTCTTTTCCAACTTCAAGTAAGGAATGAGGCAAAATATTTGGATAGAGAGTCCATAATAGTATGCCCTATTAGTGTTCTACGCTGTCGAGGGGTGTGAATGGAGACAAACACAGATCAGAACTGACTTGCGATAGCCTCATTTTGTGACTACATGGAAGGTGTTTCGTAGCATACTCTAGGATGTATGATGTGTTTTAGTATGTGAGAGGTGATTAACTATGGTTTAACAAACTATTTAAGATCAGCTTATGAAACTGTTGTCCATAGGGTTGCACAGCTCTGTACCTAGAAAGATCGTATTCGTACGAATGCCAGATTAATTTTTCATTAGTTATACGATCTTGGATAACTTTGTCCACTTTGTGTTCTAAATTAGCTTTGTTTTCAATCTGCTTGGATTGGGCATTATGTTTTATAGGTGGAGGCAATAGATTCTCAAAAGTGGTATTCTCACTATTCATAGATTCAATTGACTCAATTGTAAACAAAGCTAGAAATCTAGATAAACAATACTCATATGATGGGGAGATCAAAGATTCATTAGTAATACAGTCCTTAATAAATTCCTCTACTTCTACTTCTTCATTAGCTTCATTCTCGGTAGGTTGAGTGGTAGTATTATTAATAGGTGGAGGAAATAAAGTTTCTAAAATAAAAGATGTAGGTATGATATTTTCTTCTGTAGATTCATTTGAAACACATTGCTTGCTGACATCAGAAATAAAGAATAATGTAAAGTTTCAATTGATAAATGAACTATTTTTGTAATAATGCTAAAGATATTTTGAGTAGTAATACTGCAATGCTACTTCAGAACTAAAATAACTCCTATACAAATAGTTTGATGAAAACTTCTAATACAAGATTTAAGTTTAAAATGTGATTTAGAAAAGGTAAGGGAAGCATTGTATAAGCAGCTCCAATATCCTAGTCAAAAGCTCGTAAGTATCATGAATTCGTCAATTCTCATCAATCTTCATCAATGTTTTGCAGAGGAAAAGATATTAAAAAACAACGTAAGTATATCTTATAAAACATAAAACACATACACATATAACACGCTCATACATGCTAGCTGACTCTCATAGATGCATGCTAGTATGAACTTATATACATTGCTAACACACATGTTCATGCATGCTAACATATACTTTCATATGCATATACACTTTCATATGCTAACACATTCTCATATGCTAATACACTTTCATATGCTTCTAATATGCATATGCACACATATAGCGCATGCATACACATGCATACATACGTATGCATGCATATATATACACTTTGCATCTGTTTATCATGGAAACATGTGCATAAACTCACATACTCATGCATTCAAACCATCATGCATTACTCTAATAAACACTCTTATTGACATAAGCATATTCACACATACTCATATGCATGATAACATTCATTCTCATGCATATACTATCATACATTCTCATAAATTCATTTTTATGCATACACATGCACATCACATTCTGCATTCATGCATTCTCATACATATGCATTAATTCATACTACACATGCACTCATAACTTCCTATGCATACATATATTTATCATGCACATGCATCTCAATTCATTATCATGCACACATACATTATCTCTCATATGCATGCATACACACTATCACATGCATGCCTAGACTCTATCACATGCATGCATACATTAGCTTACTTATGCATATGCATCTCATTCAGTCTTATGTATATATGCATCTACCTCTTATGCATTCATATCTTCATATGCATCTAATATCCATATGCATTCATACATCTTCTTATACATATCTACTTCATGTATATATCATGCGTTCTCTTACATATCATCATGCATTCTCATACTCTATATTCATACAATCTCATGGATTAGCTTACATACACACATTCATACACGCATTAATGCACACATGCATCTACTTCATTCATACATATGCATTTCATTCATTCATATATGTTATAAAATGAATATGATCAAAATAAACAAGATAAAATAATAAAACTTTATAATAAGTACTCTCACTCTTATGTTATCTCTCTCTCTCCCTCTCTCTCTCTTTCTCTCCATCTCTTTGCCCATCGCCATCCTCGATTGTGTGAAGAAAGGATTCCGTAACCATTTGTTTTGTTGTGCTAGGGAAACCGATTGGTAAGACTATTTCATCCATTCAAAACTGAACTAAGAGGACATACCCGAGGATGTAGACACACAGGCAGCAATACTAAAGCTATGATGCCAATCACATCGCTTGTAGAGTTCATGAGGGGCATCACCCGCTTCAAAATTTGCACACTTAGTGAAGCTCTCTGCACTCGATAGCCATGCGGTTTTGTACCCGAGAGAAACAACCTCTCTCTCTCTCTCTCTCTCTCTCTCTAGCACGTGCGTTACTCATCTACGGCCAAGAAGATGGAGACATCTCTCTCTCTCTCTCTCTCTCTCTCTCTTTGTAGCGCGTGTGTTACTCGTCTGTAGCTAGGAAGATGGAGACATCTCTCTCTATCTATCTCTTTCTCTCTCTCTCTATCTCTCTGTTTCTTCTGCGTGCACAATACCTGTAGCAGCTGATTGTCCCGATCTCTCTCTCTCTCTCTCTAACGTACCTTCAAATGAAAAGTCATTAGGAAAAAATAATACTAGCACTATATATATATATATATATATATATATATATATATATATATATATATATATATATATATATATATATATATATATATATATATATACTTACGATACTTATGCACATATGCATTTTAGTTAACACGCACACACACATCATGCATTCTATTTATTAACTAACTCACACCACTCATGCACATGTAGAATTAGACTAACTTTCACTTTAACCCACATATGTATATTATTTAATTTAATAGTAAAATGTAGATTAATCATACATTTACTATATTAATCATACATTATTTAATTTATTAACTAACTCTAACTTTCACTTTAACCCACATATGTATATTATTTAATTTAATAGTAAAATGTATATTAATCATACATTTACTATATTGTTTAATTATTTAATAGTAAAAGTTATTTTAATCATACATTTATTAATTGAGCTAGTCTATATATAAGATATATGTAATAAAGAAATTCTTAACCATATATATATTAACATATGTATTTTTAATATAGATTATAACATAGATTAACATGAAGTAAATCAAATGTTTATAAACACACACATTTTGCACATTATAATTTTTTATTTAATACATGATATTCTATTTAATGTATAATTCTTTAGATAATGCATAATCTAAATTATACATTAGGTAATTTTTAAGTCTAGGTTAAATGTTTTTTAATTTAATGATTAACACACATATACACATAGTTATATATATTAAGTACTTATCCATTTTCATAGACACATACATAAACACAAATGTGCATAGATGTTTAAAAACATGAATACATTTTGGTATACAAGCATAGACATACAAGAGTAGGAGCTTATTTAGACACACATAGATATATACATATTTTCACATCCACATGTAATCACACATGCATAAACGCAAGCATAAAGTCACATAAATCACAATACATTCTTACCCATGCATGCAACATCAATGCACATGCATACATATGGCACATACCCATGCACATCCACATATAAGCATGGTTAAAATATATTTATTCATAAGGCTTGTTTGTATTCAACTACATACAAACTTCATAAACATAAGGAATTTAGATGATGAGATTTTTGACCACTCTAGATCTTCATAGTTTTGTTGCTTGTAGGTACTAAAGAGAGATTACTCAAGTCAAATAAATTTATCAAAAAGGTTTGAGAGAGATTAAAGTTAACCATTCTAAAAACAAAATGTTTTTATTTTTATGAATGTTAATTCGAATGTGGAAATCATTCTGACAATGCACAATGCCTATCAACATAAACTTCTGTTAGATATTCATTTTTAATGATCTTATAAGGGGAAGAGAGTGGTAGATACATAAGAGGTGGGGGATCATGGTAGCTCAATAAAATGGGTTCCCATAGGTCATGTATTCAAAACCTATGGATATGAACCACTCAACATCCATATAGTAGAGTAAAGAATCTCCATTACTACTTCTTCCTTTAGAATGTAATCGAAAATCCCCTTGTATTATTAGTAGGCATAACTTTTTAATAGCCAAATTCTGATGCCCTACGTGAGTGTTAGGAAAAGCTACCATTCCATCATAACTTGGGGGACATTTTTAGGGATGGTTTTGGCCTAGCTCCTCACTAAAACTTTCTATCACTTCACAAATAATATGGTTGCACCATTTCTAGTCGCAAGTGATGGATGCCTTATCAATTCCTCATTGAGAAAAGTTCCTTGAATCAAATTTGTTCTCCAAGTGTCGCATACTTGTTTGGATCAAATCATGAGGTGCATGTTTATCCCTTATTCTTCAAGCTTAAAAAACCTTTACACATAAAAACCTCAAGCTAGATGCTATGTGCTAAAGCCTGACGTCTGACCATAAACCTTGCAATTTCCATTCAAGACTTATTGTTTCTTTTAGCAAATCCATTTTGTTGAGGTGTGCATGACAATGTACACTGATGTTTTATCCGACACTCAATGAGAAATGTATTAAAGTCAGAAGACATATCCCCCCCTTGATTAGAACAAAACGTGCTCATTCTAGATATTGATAGGTTTTAAAAAATAAACAGAAATGTTTATAGGACATAAACACTTCAAATGTTGCTTTCAATGGATACACCCATGCATGACTTGAAAAGTCCCCTATGAAAGTCACGAAGTATAGGTAACTACCAAATGAAGTTGTTTGCATGGGACCACCAAAACACGAAGCCTAGGCTACAATTTCTATGGAAATCTAATTTGTTGAACTTTCGGGAAGGAAAATGCTACATTTTACCCAAAATACATCCTTTGCATACTTGCTTAGAGGGTGCCTCTCTTGGAAATCAAGATCCAACCATGGGAGATGATAAATGAATATAGGAATAATATCTTCTATATACAAGTAGTTTTTGCGAAACTAGCTTCATCCTCATTGCAAGCAACATTCTTTAGAGAAACTTTCCAAGGGCATGGAAGTATAGTTTACAAAATATGTTTTTTTTGTAATGCATAATTCAAAAGATAATACAACTCAAATATCCTCTATTATGAATACCAACTTCAACACATACCATATGTCCATCCCTAGGAGTATATTATATTGTAATTTTCTTATATGAAAACGAGAATAAAAAAAAAACATATTTTACTCATTAACATATATCTGGGGTTCTGAATATGTGGAAAGTATATTCTCTTGCTATGTTTGTAAAAGAAGAGAGTGAAGATCCTAGTAAAGCCTAATCCATCATAAAGGATGACGTATCTTTGTGCTTTCACTTGATAATATGATCATGGTGTATAATTCACCATGCTTCTTGTTCTTCCTTGTCTGTTTGCATGCTTCTACAATCCTTGAAATCCAAAAATTAGTATTCGATTTGGTTGTTGTTTTATTTAGGGCATCCTTAATACCCCTTCTGTTAGAGTCTCAAAACCATATGAAAATTGATGAGCATGCTTGAGCTCGTTAGGCATTCATAACGTCTTCATCCGTTTGTGCCAAAAACATATGTATATTTTTGGTCCTTTAGTACAAGCACCTAAAAATTTATTAATCCTCAACATTTTGAAATACAATCGCTTTCTTGCATTCGGGTATGTAGTCACTAGACATGGCTAAAAGAAAAGATGTATTTTGTATGTTGGTTGTTGAGGATAAGTTGGATGTGCAAATACATGATGCATCATGTATTAGAGCAATGTTTCTGGGATGGGAGAGCTGCAGAGGCACATACATTGATCGATTTGTCTATGAGAAAAGACGAGAAGATGCTTGGGATACTCTTATAACACTATACTAGAAAAGGAATGAGGCTCTTGTTGCTTACATCTAAAAACAATTGGAGAGTAAGCATAGGAATTGAGAGTGAATGAACACTTTTATTTTTTAAAGGATCAAGGATTTGCAAGAGGAGTTTATTTTTTCTTATGATATCTTGTGAGATAGTATAGTTGTGTAGAGTATTTTTAATTTACTTCTAGATTCTTATCATAGGTTTGCTTCTACTCTTTGCATGATGATAAAAGGAAAGCCAAATTCTCTCTTTTGCTACAGAAATATCAGTTCATGTAGACCATATCAATTATGTGTGTTTCAAATGAAGTTTTCTTATTTAGACAAAAGAGCAAAGTTAAATAGATCTCTTCTAGTAGTAAGCAAAGGCCTACTAATGCCGCACAACCAAAGAAGGAAGATAAAGATGACTAGAAGGCAAAAAATAAAAAAAAGCAAGTACTGTAAGGAAAATGATCATGTCATTAAAAGATGTCCTAAAATAATTGCAAAAGAGGCAAAGAAGAAAGTTGTTGGAATGGCTATTGCAAAGACCTCTACAAATAAAATAGATTCTACTAACCTTGTTTAGAATGAAGAATGTGCATTTCCTACTCATTGCATCCATGACATATCTTCTCATAAGTAGTGTATGTCTAATGTAGACTTGGATACTTTGTATTATGACAGTGGTGAAACCAAACATATTACCTTGCAACATATTCTCTTCAC
Source organism: Ceratopteris richardii (assembly GCA_020310875.1). Taxonomy (NCBI): domain Eukaryota; kingdom Viridiplantae; phylum Streptophyta; class Polypodiopsida; order Polypodiales; family Pteridaceae; genus Ceratopteris; species Ceratopteris richardii. The sequence goes on from MU261511.1 coordinate 46,430, forward strand.
TTCACTTGAGCATGGTCCTATAAGGATTACTATCACATATGCAAGAAAGTCCTTTTATCTTATCATGGGAGTTGGAAAGATCTTTCTAACTAGTGGAGATGATATTTTGTCTCTCACATTTGCAGGTGCCTTGTTTATGTTACGGATCAAGAAAAAATAAATATTAGTTTCAAAACTTTTAAAGCTGATTATCTTGGTTGTTGAGTCCAAATGTGTAGCTCATATCTCTTGTATTGTGATATTATCTTTGCTTCTTGCATTTTTTGTTTTGAAATATTTAAGCTCATAGATTACGCGAAATCTAAGAATGATTCAACATGCATAGTTTATGATTCTTAGGGGATCTCAGATGGAAAGTTTCGACATCTAAATTTTTCTAGTTAGCTTCACCTAAAAACCTATGAAATGGTCCCTCTCTGCCAAAATGCATGATTCGACATCTAAATTTTGCTAGTTTTCTTCACCTTAAAAAACTATGAAACGGTCCCTCTCTGCAAAAACTTGAGGCACCTTATAAACATGCTTATGACGGTTTTACTATGGTAAATTGGAGCACTCTTACTTCCCCAAAGATGCTTCATTCTGAGCTATGCATAAATTGGAGGCTTTTCAGAGTGACATCTCCATTCCTATGCAAACACCTTTATTTGGAAATTTCCTATACTTTTTGATGTTCATTGTTGAATTTATGGTTTTACAAAATGAAAGAAAAGTAGGAGTTGTGTATGGGCTTTAAATAGCTCTTGGTTATGGCTAGAAATATGTCACCATGTAAATTGAGCACCCTCCTTTTTGATCGAGGGGGTGTATATGTCTTTTGAGGGAAATGCATTTTCAGGTAAGCATGGGATAAGCTACCAATATAAAGTGCTATATACCCACTACCCAGCTCAAGAATTCCCGAAAAAGAATTTCATGAATATGTCAAACCTAGTGATTCCCAGGAAGGGAAGAAAGACGAGATTCTTGGTGAAAATTACGGTGAGAAGGAAGAAGAAAGATCCATTATCCCTGAAGTAGAGGGTGAATGGCCTAGAGACTTGTGGACAAGAGTCCAAGAAGATAGATGGAAGAAAATGGAAGGAGATGAACCTCCTTTTGAGGAGATAGGAGCGGATAGCGGGCTTGAAGTGTCAATGCAAGGATTGAATTAAGGAGTATTGCAACTTGACAATAGCAAAGATGGAGAGGACAGTGTGAAAACTTTGCCAAACTACATGGGAGAATATGAACGTAACTCTTAATTATATCATGTTCCCTCAGTGAGGAGAAAGGAGCAGAACCCATCGATTCAAACCTCAGACATTATACAGCATCTTAAAAAGGTAAAAATACCTTGTACTCTAACGTTGGAAGAACTCTTGAAAGTAAAGCCACAGTTAAAAGAGAAGCTCACTAACCAGCTAGAGCAAAGTTAGACACAAGTGAAATACAAGATGAAGTAGCCACAATTAAAATCCGAGTGGATAAGGTTGGAGATTTCAGCGAGGGGGATGAAGGAAACACATGCCTCCCTGTCACTTACGGAGGTTATACCACTAAAGCGATATTAGATTCAGGACCAAGAGTAGGAATCGATACCAAAGAAATTAGGGAAAAATGATGAAAACCAGCTTTACAACCAACTAGACGGGCACACAGAACGACCCTTAGGACTATTGGAAAAAGTAATATTTACCACTTGCGGAGTAGAATTCGAGCACACCCTAGCAATCTATCAATTTGAAAAGGCTAGCAATTATGAGATGATACTTGGAAGGCCTTTCATGAGACAGCTCAAGGTAGTGCAAGATTGGGGAAAAGACGTTGTATACTTGCAGCATGACGGAACCACAACCAGAATAAATATCCATACCTACACATATCAAGATGTTCCCCCCCTGCAATGGAATCTGATACATAAGAAGGACGACGATCTATCGATTCATAGTATAGGTTCGAGTGACCAAACATGGATGAATGAGGATACTCATCTATGGATATGCCTGGCTGCTAAAAGGGAAGAAGAAAGAAAGAGAGGATGGCAGCAAAGACTAGGAGTATCTAGATCTCTAGAAGATCCAATGTACATGCCCTAAATATTTCAAGACGAAGAAGTCAAACCCCATGGTTGGATGGAGATCTTAGCCACACTTGACGTATGTGTAAATGAAGAGGTAATAACCATAATGCATTGATGAGGAAGGATACGATGTAATTTTCTACATGGTTGTTCTCCAAGAAGCCGAGGAAGGAGAAGTAATTGAAAAAGAATGGAAGGAAGATTATGAGAGCATCAAAATGGAACAGGAACCAATTGAGGCAGAAAGTGAAAATCAAATTTAATTGTTCTAATTAACGAGTCAAACCAAGGAATGATACAAAGGCAAGAAATTGAACCAAACAAGGAAAACGGGGAAGAAGAAAACAAACCTCAAGACCAATTCGAAGTGCTCGAGCACTTCGATAAATATGAGGTAGAGGAGAGGAAGATTGTTATTCATATGCCAAAATGGGAAGCATGATCAGGAATAGCATACGACAATAAAGAAGAGACCAAGAAAATAATAGTAGTTTTGGATGAAGGAGAAGAAAGATGTACTTTTATAGGACAAGATGTCTCATTTGAGGAAGAACATGAGTTAATACAACTCATAAGAGAATATAGAGATGTCTTTGCCTAGACATATAAGGATTTGAAAGGTGTAGATCCTTCTATTTGCGCTCATAGAATCCCTATGACAACAGAGGCCAAGCCCTGCAAACAAAGGCCATACACTTATAATGATGTTTATTCGGCAAAAATTAAGGAAGAGATAGTTAAGCTATTGGATGCCGGCTTCATTTATGAGATCGAACACACGGAATGGGTATCACCTTTAGTGGTCATGCCGAAAAAGAATGGCAACTTAAGGGTATGCATTAATCTCAAAAAATTAAATGCCACCACCATACGAGATAGTTAGCCACTACCCATCACTGATCATCTTTTGGAAAGGGTTGTAGGTAAGAAGTCTATAGTTTTCTGGACGGTTTTTCAGGATATAATCAGGTAGCAATTGCTCCTAAAGACCAACATAAGACAACCTTTGCAACCGAATGGGGAGTTTATGCATTTAGAGTCATGCCTTTTGGTCTAACTAATGCCCCACCCACTTTCCAAAGGTTGATGTGTCATGTGTTCAAGGAATTCTTGAGGAAGAGTCTGGAGGTAAACATAGACGATTTATGCATCTATTCAGTTATACGATTAGAACATATCCCAGAACTAAGAAAGATATTCACCAAATATGGACAGTATAGAGTCTGCCTTAGTCCGGAAAAATGTGTCTTCATGGTTTGACAAGGGAAGATATTAGGACACATTGTCTCAAAAATGGAATTTCCACGGATGAAGACAAAATCAAAGTGATTCTGGATTTGCCAAGACCAAAGACCGCTAAGGAAGTGCAAGCATTTATGGGACATTGTGGATACTACCGTAGATTTATCCACATGTATGCCATAATTGCTAGGCCCCTTTATGCATTACTGAAGTAGTTTATTTGGACGGAAGAATGTGAAAAGGCTTTCAATGAATTGAAGAGTCGCTTGAGTTCAACACCAACCCTCAGAGTGCCTGATTGGAATAAACCATTTCATATTCATGTAGATGTGTCCAAGTTTTCCATTGGATGCATCTTAGCGCAACCAACAGATACAGCAAAGCTAGACCGCCCTATAGCCTATGCTAGTAGACAATTAAACCAAGCAGAGCGCAATTATACCACTACGGAGCGAGAAGGTTTAGGAATGGTGTATGCTGTAAAGAAATTTCGACACTACTTATTGGCAAACAAATTCAAATTCTTCATTGATCATCACGCCCTACTGTACCTAGTGAATAAACCTTGTAATACTGGAGGACTGGTGAGATGGTTTCTATTGTTAATGGAATTTGATTTTGAAGTAGTAGCCAAGAAGGGGAATACGCATATCCGAGTGGATCACCTGTCAAGAATGACACATGGAGAGCCCCCCACAAGAGTACTAGATGATCTGCCGGATACTTATCTTTTCAATCTCGAAGTATGTCCACAATGGGTGGAAAAGTTGACCCGCATCCTCACATATGGACCTCAACATAGGATCACTGAAAACAAGATCCAGGAGCTCTCGAAGACTAAAAATCTCCACATCATAGCTGGAAGCTTATACCACCAAGATCCAAGTGGGTTACTGATGAGATGTGTGGAAGAGGAGGAGCAAGAGATGTGGCTTCATAGAGCACATGTAAATCAATGGAAAACTCGTCGAAGTGTGAATGGAACATGGCAAAGACTAAAGAGATTAGGCATATATTGGCCAACCATGCAGAAGGATACGCATAACTATGTATCTACCTGCCCCACTTGTCAAGAAAGAATGCCAAAAGAGAACTCTATGCTATGTTACTCTACGGTAGCACCACGGTGGAGCATGCCTCTGGTAAAATTCTTGAAAACTCAGGAGTACCCAAAAGGAGCTAACTTAGCAAGAAAACGTGCCCTCGAAGAGCAAAGCAAGGACTATCTTCTTATAGGAAAACAACTTTTCAAGAGAGGAAGGGACAATCATCTACGAATGTGCATTCATGAAGACGAGTACATTTCTGTCTTAGAGATGCCTCATACGGGAGCCACGGGAGGACATTTTTTTGCAGATAAAACTGCAAAAATGATTCTCTTCACTGGAATGTGGTGGCCAACTCTACATCAAGATGCAGCCACTTATGTCCAAAGATGCGATACATTTCAACGAGCAAAGTATCCCATTAGAAGAGAGGAGATGCCATTGAGACCTATGATGAGTGCCAGAGCATTTAGCAAATGGGGAATAGATTTTGTAGGACCTATTAGCCCACCAACTAAAGGTTCCCATGTTGCGTACATAATTGTAGCAACGGATTATTTGACCAAATGGGTAGAGGCCAAGGCAACCAAGAAGAATGATGCAAGAACCATGGAAACTTTAATGAATGAATTCTTAGTGATTCATAAGAAATCAGCTCCTTATCACCCACAAGTCAATGGACAGGCTGAAAGTTCGAACAAAGTCTTATGTACAGTTCTCACTAAGATTGTTAACAATGGCATATCCGATGGGGATAAGTAATTACATCACGCTTTATAGGCATTCCGAGTAGCATACAAAACAGCCATAGGAACTACTCCTTTCAACCTAGTGTACGGCCAGAATGCCATCTTACCAATTGATTTCTTGGTACCTACTCTTAGAGTAGCCTCAAATTATGAATGGACTAGACATGATTATCGACTCAATTAGACCAAATCAAAAAGTTACATGAAACACGATTACAAGCGGTGGCAGGTATTTTCGTGGCAAAAAGGTGAAAAAAGGCATATTTTGATGCTCATATTAAGGATAAAAATTTAAAGGAAGGAGATTTGGTCCTGGTTTATACTTTAAGCAACATGCAAAGAAATTACAAAAAAGAGGATATGGCCCCTTGGTGATCAATCGCATATCCACCAGTGGAGCCATCAGCTTAGCAACCCTAGATGGAGAAGTATTGCCAAACTATATAAGTGGTTGTCGAGTAAAGAAGTATTTAGAGCCATTGACGGAGGAAATAATTTCACGACTTCTAACAACAAAAAATAGGCGAGAAGAGGACGAAAAAATACGAGAAGAAACAAGATAGGAAGCTCTAGAACGAATAAGAAAATGGAAGGAATGGATGAGAGAGAGGGATGAAAGATATCAGCTAGAAGAGGAACTCATCCCAATCGCTAACTTTAGAGCCTCTAAAAACCTAGGATATCAAACAAAGCAACCATATTTGAACTTGGTGCCGGAACAGGAGAGTACCACTTGGTGGATGCTCTCATTGACATAGGAGCAGCTATTAGCTGCATCAAATCTTCTTTGATGCATAAGCTCAACGAACAATTATGCCCAACCAAAGCACATCTGATTGGATTAGGGGGAAAGGTTACTAAATGCAGGGGCGAGATTACATTGCCATTGCACCTAGGAAATAACACGAGGCAACAAAAACTCTTTGTGTGTCATGATCAAGATCTATTGGAAGAACTTGTGTTAGGCCAAGATTGGATCTATGAATATGAAGTGACTATCCAATTAGCCTTGGGCTACATATCAACCAAGATAGGGCACCGTGAAGTATTTAGTGTGTTAGAAGAATGACCTGTCAAAGTCAAGTGCATAGACCAGGGAGACCAACTACTCATGCATGATGATGATTGTACCTTCACCTCTACTATGGAAACCCCAGCTCCAAGATTTCATGTGAGAGTTCACCTATTCTTAATCTTACGCACCTTCCTAGTCCAGTCGCCCCCTCTACTAACATCATTTCCATGACAGGCCCTAGGGAGGAATTGAGCACAGGAGTGACTAGTCAGCATAATCACCCTAAACTACCCTGTGTCAGAATATATCACATTCTTGGCACCAAACAAGCTTGGATTAGGAAAGATCAGGTAACAGCATATCATTAACAACACAGTCATTCTCCACACAGAAAACAACAACAGTACAAGGACTTGAGTCAAGTCGGACCCCGAGGTCCACAGAAGATTGTCAAATTATGGATACCAAAAAATTTGATTGCCGCTCAACCTTGTAGATCATAAATATGGGTCCCCAAATCAATTGTACAAACAGAAATCATCGAATGGAAGACATCAATACACAAGAAGGACTAGCATGACATGAAGACGAGGAATCAAGGAAGATGCAACCACATGAAATTGCAGAAACATAAATATTCAACAAGAACAACTCAAGGATTTGAAGGGCTAGCAAAGCATAAGCACCAAGCACCAAAAACAATGGAAATCCAGTTGACCGCAAAAAAATAAAACAGATGTGGATGTCTAAACACCGATCAATCTGCATACATCGACCAGATACTTCAGCTTGCACACATCTTGAGTTTCAGAAATCTCGAGCATGCATAATAGGGCCACATTACAAGGCCATGCATTACGCACCTAGTTCGTCTTCTACTTGATAGTGAAGCACATTTCCCTCTCAGGGAATAGGATAGCACTTGTACAATAATCCCAAAGAAAATAATTAAAGATACAATGAAAGCTTTGGCTAGGTACTAACACTCTTGTTTTCTTTCAGAAAGAAATAGAAAAAATATGTGTAAAGAAAAATCCCAGGTACTACTTCTCTCACACTCATGGGAAAGGGACAACACAAGTCACTCCGAGAGTTGCCAAATTCATGAAAGCTAAGTGGAAGATAACTCATGCAACTAGCTTTACACTGAGTGTGGTATGTTGAGTGCAGATGGCATCTCCAAATTCTGAGGCTACAGAAGAGGAAGAGGCCTTGCTTCTTCCCTTGGAATCGATTAATAAGGCAAGAGCTCATTGGTTCCTTGACGACCAACCTGTCTTTCATCTCATCTTTATGGCCACCATCAAGATCATGGATAGGCATCACTACTTTCCATTAATGTTGCAAGATTTCCGAACCATAATCTAGGGACTACCAAGCATCACCGAAGTTTGGACAAGGGCTAGAATCGACGCATTTCTGCGACTCCCAATGTATTTACCGGATTTTCAAAGATGCACTCAAGTTACGAACACACTCCAGTCCGCAGCAGATAAGCCTTCAATCCTAGAAGCTAAAGTGCTGAACAAAACAGGTGCATGGGAAACTATTCGATTCACACATGAGATCATCAACAAACCTTTTGGATGGAGTCAGGACGGTCTCACCAATCTCAAAGATGAATGTCATGATGTGAAAAAGAAAACCTTTTTGGAAATCAACAGAACAGATATTGAAGAATCAGTTCGACTGGTGCATCAGCTCTTTTGTTTCCTAGGCATGAACAGATATACTGGGCCCCAAAAAGTTGTGGTTCAATTGCTCTCCCATGCTATGAGGTAAATTGGGAATCAAGTCAACCTTACTCCATATATACAAGAACGCCTATTTGAAGCTAAGAAGAAATGGATTCAGAAGAAGTTTTTGAATGGAAGCTCTACATTGACATTGTTGATTTATGAAGCACTTTAGATGAAAGAGTGTCTATGACTAATGCCAACATCCCTTGAAATGGTGAAATATGTGAAGTCAGCCACAATTCCAAAGAAAAAGAAAGCAGTGATATCCAAAGAAGAGGTGGGGACCAGCTCTAAAAACCCCATGCGAAGAACTAAACGAGTCAGAGAAGAAGAAACACATGGAACTCCACAATCAGAGCAGGCTCATGTGTTGCCCAATATTTCATTGATCGAACCTCCTATCACAAGAAGAGATCTCTCAGCGGCACTAGAAGAAATGCATACTTACATGCGAGGCCAAGTCAATCTCACTATCCAAGGACACCAATACAAGTAGGATAGATGTTTGCAGCAAAAGGATGACAAGGAACATGGTCCATCATTAGCCAACAGGTACAAAGAATTGGGACTGGATGATTCGAGTTCTAATGAGGAATCTAGTCGTGAGAAGGATACCTTGGACACAGACATAAGAACAGAAATGAACAATGAGGAATGGATGGAGATTCACCAAGTCGAAACCACCCCCGATAATCAACAATCACAAGTACAGAATCAGGAAGCATCATCTGAAGGAATACACCTCATTCAATTGAATGCACAATCCCAGATTAGCATAAAGGAAGCACCTATACCACCAAGGGATGTGAGGCCACCAATCAAGGAAGAAGTGCATACTGATACGGGAAAAGAATAGCACAACAAGATATGGAACGACTGGTGATTGAAATCCTCGACGATACGCCACAAGGTAAGACAGTTACCCAAGGGGCTCAGCCAAAAATACAACTCCATATTCAGCAGCCACATGACAAAATGTTACACGTGGCACAAGGGAAGGATGTTACAATGGGGGAAGAACCTAGCATACCTACAACATGGTTAAACGCCGATGTTACTCAGCTGAAACCAATAATGAAACAAATGATCCAAACGGCCATGGATAGGTAGCAAGAAATGATGGAAACAAACGTAGATTATGACAAGGCCATGAGAGAAAAGAATCAATTCAAGTGATGAGTGAATAGTTGTCTGCCCAACTGATCCAAGCTCAACAAGCTGTTTCAGCCAAAGAAACAGAAATAATAGAAATCAGAGGACTATGCACTACACTAACAGAGCAGAATCACAAACTCCACGAACAACTTATAGAGCGCCAAAGACAATATGAAGTAAGCGAAGTGGATAAAGAAACAATGAAGGCTAGAAGAAATCTGTTAGAAATTCAAATCAAAGTATATATGGAGGAAAATGATAATTTATGCAACAGGAATAAACAACTGATGAATGCCTTGCTATATGACCAACCGGTAGAAAAACAAGAGACAACCACAATCAATAGGAAGGATTTGGAAGATCAGATTGCATATATGAAAATCTGCTAAAACAAGAGCAAACCCTGAAAGAATAATGGGAACAAAAGTATATACATGATACTAATGAGCTCAAGAAACAATGGAAAGCTGTTGAAGCCAAACTCTTGATAGTTTATAATGAAGATGCTGATCAAATAGTAGTCATCAGCAATGAGCTTTTAGCGGCCAAAGAGGAGCTAAACACGGCCCTTCATGAAGTTAAAGAAAAGACTGAACGTATTGTGCAATTGGAAGCTCAAATATAACAAAAAGCAAAGATCAGGACACCATTAGAGCCACAACCAGGAAATCCTACTGATGGGGTAGAGGTACGTCCTCTATCTCCCTCGATCTATCATTCTACAACAAAAGAGAAGATGGTGGAACCTTGTGATGGTCATCCCATGCCATATACTATAGAAATAGGTCAGAAGGAACGGGCACTATTTGTGTCCACGTTGACAAAAAATTTTGAAAATGAAGTAGTCAAAGTCATGAAGGAAGCCAAAATTAAAGGAAAAGACTTGGATAGGATCATAAAGCCCTTCAATATTCCTTATGGGCTATTGAAAGAGCAAACACAGTGGTATATAAAGCGAATCACGCAAAAAGATCCCGATGAGCAGTTGCACTTCAAAGAAAACACTTTCGATTACACACAAGAAGCATTTGAAGCTACCCAACCTGTGTGGAGAAGGAAATTTTTGGAAAAGAATCCTACTTTGGGGGTGCACTTGCAAGCCACACCATATTTACTACAGGTAAATCCCTCTTTTTGCCCCATGCAGCGTTGCCGTGAAGCATGAGAATTTTTGGATATGCAAAATAATGGTGTGCTCAGTAAACAATGGTTGAATTATCCATTACTTGCGAGTCCACCTCAGAATTATTTACCGACCGAGGATTACAAGTGTCAGAATTAAGTGAAAAGACTACCATTGGATGCGTCTTTGCAAGAATTCGAAATGAACCCGCTATCCACTATATTCGAGGTTTGGAGTTGAGAGAAAAGCTCGATTTACTGTTGACTACTGTTCCAAGTATCGCGACACCATAGCAAATCTTGAGAGTTTGCATGTGGTGGATTTATACTTGTATGCACTTTGATAGATCTCCTTTGCATTGACCATTATTTGAATGCATGTCTTCATACACTCGGCTAGGTTTTGATACTCCTTGGATTGATAATTAAAGCGTGAATCCCCACTATATGCACTTGATGGGGATTGAGGTATAGTCTCTTTCTCCACAAGTCCCTAAGTTGATACTTAAGTACACACCTACTAATATACACACATGCATACAACTCATTCATATGCATATGCACTAACTCTAATATGCACATGCACTCTCATACACACTCATGCATACAACTCATTCATATGCATATGCACTAACTATAATATGCACATGCACTCTCATATTCATTCATCACAATTCATATGCATACATGTCTCTCTCTCTCTCTCTCTCTCTCTCTCTCTCTCTCTCTCTCTCTCTCTCTCTCTCTCTCTCTCTCTCTCTCTCTCTCTCTCTCTCTCTCTCTCTCTCTCTCTCTCCCCCTCCCTCCCTCCCCCCCCTCCCTCCCTCCCTCTCTCCCTCCCTCCCTCCCTCCCTCCCTCCCTCTCTCTCTCCCTCCCTCCCTCCCTCCCTCCACCCCCCCTCTCTCCCTCCCTCCCTCTCTCTCTCTCTCTCTCTCTCTCTCTCTCTCTCTCTCTCTCTCTCTCTCTCTCTCTCTCTCTCTCTCTCTCTCTCTCTCTCTCTCTCCGAAGCTATTGCACCCATTGTCCTCCATGTTTGTAGCGTTTCCCCTCATGGCTATCTCTCTCTCCTTGTTAGACATTGGTCTACATGACCATTCCATGTGTGTCTGGGACAAGGGCTAGTTAGCCAAGGTCCTAAGATCGGGGGTATATCATAAGGTATTTGATGGTTACTCGGGATGAGTGTTGCATGCTGGTCACATGGCGAGGCTAGATCATTCCAAATCACTACTATTTTAGATACAAGAGGATATAAATGGATGGGAGGAGAGTGGCACACACATCATTCGCATGTTTTCTTTTGAGGAGAGCCTCACACTTGGTATCAGAGCCTATTTGATTTTGGGAGTTTCCTCCATCGTCGTGACTCGTGTGGTGTTTTTTTTTCATCATCTCTTCAATGTAGAGTTGCGTTTTTGGTATGATCTTCGTCATCATGCATTGTCATCAATTTCTAAGCTATCTTCGTTCTCTGCTAGAGCTGGATTCTAGAGCAGAAGTGGAACCTCGCGAAGCCCACGTGGTACATCTGCGTGCTACATGAAAAGTCAGGACTTTTCAGCGATGCCCGGCATCGTTCCTTCTTTCTTGCCCACCCCTACTGCTTGCACAGAGGAGAGACTTTGAAGTTTATGGAAGTCTTTGAAGTTTATGCAAGAATATCCCTTGTGTTGCGGGCTTCCGTCACGCTAAAGCCACCGCCTTCCTATCTATACACACACTCGCTTCACTATTCAACGGCTAGAGGCATTCTGCACTCTTTTTGAATTTGTGGAGTGAAAATTTTGTGGTTTATTTTCTCTATCCGTTGCACCACTACAGAGTTGCACTGCTGAAGAACACAATATTGGGTTCTGTGCTTAATAACGTGCATGTTGGATGATCCAGGCATCCTCTTGTGTTGAACTCTTCAGACCTCATTGAATATATTTTCAGCCTCCAAAGAAGTCCCAGACAAAGCTTTCAAGATGTGCTTTTATTTAGGCTTGAGCAAGTGTGAATATATAAGTCTTCCCTGTTTTACATGATATGTGGGATTATGCTTGTGCGATCGCTGGTTGAGGAGACACAGTGCCCAATTTGAAGCTCTTCATTATGCCATAGCCAAGAGCTTGAGTATTTAGGAATTTGGTATTACCTAGCTCCACATAATTGGCTATATCTAAAGAATATCTTATCCAAATTTGGATATCTTTGGCTTGTTAGAAAGCTTTCTCAGAGCTCTATCCAGAGAGTGGCTGCAAGCCATACTTTGGAATTATTTCATTTCTACAACATAGGATGAAAGTGGACTGTTCTTCATCAACCATCATCAACAAAGCAGTTTTTTAAGGCATTTGCGATCCACGAACCAAAGGGAGTTGATACTCTACTCTTAGTTCTTCAATTGGATGCTTCACGGATACCAAAAGAATTTGAGATAAGTATTTAGTCAATATTTGATTGATTATTCTGTTGATTAGGCATATTACAAGTATTCTTGCATTACGTGTAGGATGACGTAAGTAGAGCGTTATCGAGAGGTTCGTGGCAAGGAGGGGAGAAACACTTGTCACTTTGACTCGGAGATGTTTCGGACGATTCTCGGAATGAAACCTTTCTTCAATTTGAATAGACCCTTTCTTTCTTAATATGAGAAAGGAAATCACTAAGATGATATTTCACATCGGTATGTCATGGGGTTCTTATGAAGCAGGAGAAAAGATGCTCTGAAAAAGGATCCTTGTCTCGAGAATAATAATAGCAAATCTTACTATGTGTTGTCCTCAATGTCTCTTGTACTCAGTTCAAATCAATAGTTTTCTACAAGAAAAACAGTACTATATACCCTAACTTCTAATAATAATAATAATGTTGTCCTCACTGTCTCTTGTACTCAGTTCAAATCACAAATAGTTTTCTACAAGAAAAGCAGTACTATATACCATAACTTCTAATGTTTTCTCTATAGTTTCTCCTCAATCAGCACCTCCAGCGTTCCTCTTGTTCACTGTTGGAAATAACTCTTTGCACAAAGGAACTTTGAGGAGTAAAAGAAAAAGAACAACAATTAAACGAGAAACATGAAATTCATTTATGTTTTTCTTCAAGACATATGAGCACTTCTTCTGTTAAATAACTCTTAATGCCAAAGCTCTGCATATCATAAAGAAACGTTATAAGCTTATAAGCTTGTCAAGTTACAAAACGGAAAATTGTATAACGCAAATTTTAGCAAAGGAACGACGACAAACTTGCCTTGCACAGTTGAGCAAACAGAAGATGCAAGTCGTATGCCGACACAAAGTCCCAACACATTGATTGAACAACATGGATATTGCCTCACCCTTTGCATAGAGATCACTCAGACTACCTTCCTTAGCAATCCAGAGTAGATTGGAAGCCTAGTGGCTCTGGCGGGAACAGTAGTCATTCCCTTTGAAAGATTTGCCACACCTCCAGTGTTTAGGCTCCCTTTGTTCCACACGAGATTTCTGTTCTCGTTGAGCTCATCTTAGGACACTACTAATAAAGCAACCAATGGCTAGCTTCTGTATAGTAGTTTTCACATTGTAACCTTGTAAACTGGGCATTGAGGGTCTTTCATGTTGACAAGCAAATTCTCACACTTCAAATCAAAATGCACAACGCTCTTTCCATGGAGATATTCCATGCCATATGCAGCATCCATTATAATCAGCAATCTCTTTCGGCAATCAATTCTTCTGACTTTCTTCTGCAAGACCTGCTTTAGTGATCCATTCACCATATAATTAGTCACAGTTGCCACGGTGCCACCTAGACCATCAGGAACAACTCCATAGAAAGCTACAATATTCGGTTGATGTAGCTACCCAAGAATATAGGCTTCTTTCCAAAAGTCTACTATCAGACGATCTCTTCAGATCGTCTGCCACTGCGCAGATAGTGAGAGATCAAGCTTAGCCGCTCTCCTCACCCCTGTTGCATCTGCGACTGGTTTTCATCGTAGATCCCTGTGCAAGTTTCCATAATGCTCGTATACCAGGATAAACTCTCAGGAGACGAGCTTCTCTTGAACCTCCTCCTTTCACGATCAGGTGCTACCGCATATACTCTTTTTTGCTTTTGCCCCAACGAGAGCAATTCCCCCAAAGACAAAAATAAGCAACACAATCTTTGCCTGCTTCACACCAAATTTGTATCCATTGTGATTTGGAGAAAAATTATCTTTTTCCCTAAATACCCATCACGTCTTCCATCTGCTACTGTAATAATCGAGTCATTGAAACGTGGTATGCATACTTCTGTCCCTACATCAAGTTCCTTGCTTCAATGCCCCATGCTTATCACAAAATCCAACTACATTCTGAAAGTTGAAGTCCTCAAACTGAGCAAGAAACCCAAGGTTCTGACTGATTCCGGCATACTTTCTTGCTAGAAGCTTGGAACGTTGCTGACTTTTGTTTTCCCCAATGCAAAACCATTTTCTATATGCAAAAATCAATGCTTTCCTTTTTTTCTCGTGGATCCCTGACACAAGCAGCTTCCATTATCCTACCTTGCTCAGGCTTTATACCAGATCCCATCCAGACATTAGGTTCCAAGTAATCCCTTGCAATGAGCATCGTTCCATCACTTATGTAGCCAACTAATCTAATAAAACTTCATAATACTAGTGGAGGATGCATCATCCATAAATGTAGCAGGATAGCACTTGTCCGTACATACTTTTTTGTCTGCAGAAATATGGCCCTTGCTTGCAGCATAGTGAAGAGACCGAATCTTCATATTCCTCTGCGTGCCCTCATTCGAATAAAGTCAAGGACCCTGCGGTGCCCCTACCGAGCAACCTTATCGTCTCCAGATCTTCCAAACTGAGCCCCAAAACTTGAGATTGCAGCACTGTAGGCTATTATTTCAAGAACTCCTTGGGAAACGAGACTGAGCCCATTTCGGTTTAAAATGAGATCTCCATCACAGAAAGTCCTCCTTGAAGTCAGGAAGTCGGAAATGGAGGCCTTTTCTGGAGGTCCATTGAGTCACAGATTTCTAGGACCTCGCCTTCTCTACATGATTGAAATTTGTTAGACATGCAAGAACGATATGGGAAATATTTGCACCATCTAATTTGCAACATCGAATGCCAGCAGGTTGGCAGCAGCTGCCCAGCCGGCTACTTTTCTCCAAGTCGCAGATCGTTCTTGATAGTAGAAAAAAAAAGCATGGAAAAGATACCCCTCTCTTCTGTTTGTCCCAGAGCATGCGGATGAAAAATCCCCATCTCAGCCACTGAGAGAGTACCCTCCTTTTCTCCAGAGAATTACGAATCAAGAGAGAGCCACCTTTCCTTTTGCGTCCTTCCTCTTTTTAACTGCCTTCCCTTCTACATGTTACACATGCTTGCTATATATGTACGCGTACTCCAATATGCAAAGAGTTACTATTATTATTCCATTTACTTTTAATTACTTTTGTCTTATAGAATAATATGATTTCATTCACATCTACAAAATTCTTAACATGCAAAGACATTGCAAATGCATATTATTTGCCCATAAAAGTAAACGAACGTACATAAACACGAACGAGTATACATGCTTTGATTATCAAATCCCATATCCACACTCTCACACACATAACCTAAGGTCATATGCTAAAGTTAACATATCGAATCGGGTATGCACATGCATTCATGGGATATGTTTATACACACATATGCAAGTAAATATCAATGCATATAGAGACTTCCGTGTTCACATATATACATTCAAGCATGTATTTACATTCACATGGGCAACAATGAGTCGTTTACCGATGTGCAGTAAGAAACATAATCAAGAGTAGAGATTATTTGATTTCATTTAATTGGATTGCAGCTTGGTCTAATATCTCGACCACATCCACCCCCTCTGAACCTGTGCATCCTCTGGATGCGCCAACCTGTGTACACAAGAACAAACATAAACGAGCATCAAGTAGTCATAGCATATAAAGAGGACTTAAAGAAAATTTTAACTTGATGCATGAAATATGAAAATGCATTAGTCTTGGCATAAATTAAGAGAAGAAAGTAGACACAACAGCCCATACAACATATCAGAATGCACTAATGCACTCAGACTAGAAATCACATTGAGTAAATCGGAAACTTCTTAGCTCTCTCCTTAACTCGACCTAGTCAGATTTAGTAGCCTATCCGAAGCATTTGCATATACCAGTCCTCACTAACTCGATTTATGAGACTCCCATCTGGCTTCTCTATTGATCTCCCATCATTCGAATCCCCATCATATCTTTTCTTATTTTTCTCTTATTTTTATTTTATTTTTCTTTATTTTAATTCTTTGTCCCAACTCATCCTTTATATTTTTTCTTTTATCTTTATTTATTTATCCACACATATCGGCCTATGCCGAAATCGGATGCCACTTGTGGACCTGACCACCCGACCAGGTTTAGCGCACCCATCTACCGACCTGACATAGCATACGATGCACAATGTCAGCCTCATACGAAATCAACGTCAGCTCGTGGCTCTGACCACCCGGTCAGAGTGACTCCGCCCGCCTATCAACCCGTATGAGCGCGTAACAACATGTAGGTTAGGCCATACGACACAACTAGCGTCAGCTCGTGGTCCTGATCACCCGACCAGGGTAGTCCTACCCGCCTACTAGCTCATTGCAGCGCCCAACGACATATACACGTAAACATAGATAGCTGACTAGTAAGAACTCTTTTTTCAAGAAATAATATGTCTGAAGATCAGGTCAGATGAGAGATCAAGAGTAGAAGTCGAAGTTTCTCACTCATCAAGTGCTCATAAACACTAGTATATATAGATACTTAGTCTAGGTCTTCCTTTCACCTTCCTCGGTCTTGTCTTCGAAAGTTCTAGTCCGTCTTCTAATCTTACTCGTATAATCTCAGTCTTTATGCATCACATGTAATCTTATTAGTGGTATGAGATTTTCGTTCTACTTAATTTTCTTATTTATGCATTTCTATATGCATTATATGCTTAATCATGCAGTCTTTTTATATACACATATACAAGAGAAAAAGAAAACTGAAACAAAAAACATTTCACCTTTATACTGTCGAAATCCCTTTCGAATTTGCATTCTAGATCATCATTGTTTCTTCACTTTGAATCATCAATCTTCACTTATTGATCTAGATTTCTTGTTTCTTTCTTAAACCAAAAAACATCAGTTATATGCATTTATATTTACAAAAATATTTTTAAGATTTATGGAGTTTTATTAAACGAGACTCTCCCTTCAACCCCACCTTCTCTGATACATGCTCACCAAAGAAGCTATGCTTGAATAGAAGCCATCTTTGGATAGCATCAATCAGAGAATCATTTTTAAATAGATTAGATACGTGGACAAGCCATTTCATTTGCTTGTCCATCCCTTGATGATGAAATTGGTAAGATATAGCTCTTGGCAAATTTGAAAATCCATGATGCAATCATCTGGACATAGTTACCTTTGTTCATAATCCTCTCACATGCATCATATGAGGTTACTCTTGATGAATCAAAAGCACATAAGTAAAGAGTTTTGATTTTTGATGAGTTTAAACCATCTTCAAAAAGTTTCTTCAAGCATGTATTTTTATCTATTTCATGCATGGAATCATTTGGAGAAATATCTTCATCTGCATCATTTTGAATCTGACTTTCACCTTTAGTGGAAAAGGAATCTTGATTAGATTCATTCCATTTACTCATCAAGTAGAAGTGATCATCATGCTCAGATGAAAACACATAATCATTTTTGTCTCCCAATCTATCATGATTCCTTTCTACTTGAGTCCCAGCAATTATGGTATCTGCTTCTTCTTCTATTCTATCCAAGAACTCTTCATCGTTGTCTTTCTTATGATCCCAAAACATTTCTCCTTCAATATGAATGGAATCCATATCCTCATAATCAAGAAAATCTTGATCTTCAATTTCTTTATCCAAAATGCCATCATAGGATTCTACATCCATCTCCGTCGATTCTTGCTTATACTCTTCATAGGATGTACTTAGGCCACCTTCTTCAATCATTGATTCTTGATCAAGTATCTCATCATGTACGAGAATCTCAATATATACAGCCAAATCAGATCAAGCTTCATCAATGCAATCATTTGACTCAATAGTTTCACATTGAATATCCTTCGATGCTATACACACATCAGATCTATCATACATCACAATAAACGTTTCATCTATCACTTTATGCTCAATTTCTTCAATGTGTGGACTCAACTCAATATGATTATTTTTGACATATATATCAGTGTTTAGAGGAATGATCAATGGTATTTTCTCATTCTCCCCATGATCATTCATATCTCCTTCTTTATGGAGTGTGACATCATTCACATACATATCATTGTTTTGAAATCCATCCAATAACTTATCCTCTTTTCTATGAGTAAGATCATTCTCTTGCATCTTTGAATATACATCTAACGTGGCTTCCATCAAAGACATCATGATCTTGATCTCCAACTATACTGTCCTTAAGTATAGCATCATGTTCTCTGTCAGCATACATCTCAATCTTTGAAGAACTCATTATTGGCATGTCCTCGTTTAGATAAGTAGGTTCATTTTCTTGCACCTCTATATGCATGTATAATGTGGGTTCTTGCATATCCATTTTCTTATCCATGGGATCTTTTATTGACAGGTCCTTAGATTCAACATCATATTCCATCAGAGTTTCTTCATGTAATTCAGTCATTAAATCAGAAGCTCTATCCGAATCATGTATCAGAAGGGGTTCATGACCATCAAGTGATATCCAATCATACTCCACATCTTGCCCGATATCATCACATAAGGATGCATCTCGAGCTTGATCTTCAGACATATTTATTGGGTTCTCTATTTGTATCTCATCTTTTATCTCCATTCGGTCACCTATGAGCCTTCTAGATATCTCTATCTCTTTATTTGCATCTTGAGATGTTTCTTGATTTCTTTGGTTATCCTTTATTCGATGTGAGGAGTTTTTCAGAGTAGGGGAAGCTTCATCTTGATTTCTCGTTGGGTTTTCTTAATTTTTGTTTTGTCTTATGTTTGTTGTTTGTTTGGTTTGATGTTGATTTAGTTTAGTTTGATTTTGATTAGCTTCCACTTGCTCTTTTAATCCTCCCATGATCAGAGTTTGTGCACATACAATACTTGAAGATGTTATCATTGTAGAGAAGTCTACAAGCTCTTGGCACCTTGTAATCTTAGAGGTCATATCAATCACACTATTAGAAGTTTCTTCATATTTCCCATCATCAGTATGTATGTCAAGCCCATGCATCTCTGCTTCATGCCCCAGTGGGGTCTCTGTAACTTGATGAACTTGAATGTTATTCACAAGTGGTAAAATACTTGAAGTTTGAGTATCATCTTTACCTTCAGGAAGATCAATTCCCCAGTCATTTCGAAATTTCTTAAACATTTGCTCCTTTCTAACATATCTTATTACAGCATCATGAACAAGTGTCCAATCCTCTGTGAGTCCCGATTCAGAATCTAGGTCTTGTAGAAACGAAATTAGTTCCTCTCGGGCTCTAACATCTATTGCTTGTATGAATAAGAACACCCTTTCATGCATTAGACATCTTTGATCATATTCGTACATATCTTCAAATTGCTTCTCGAATTCTTTTTTAACTTCTAGGAGCGGTTGGTCTTTGGGTATATGAACCCACCTCAAGAAAGATCTACGAGTTACTTTATCAAGGTCCTCTAGCATAAACTGCTTGAGGAGTGATGCTTTGTATCGAGATCATGTCGTTTGATTTATTTGCATGACTTGGTCTCGCATGTCATATCACGACACATAGATAAAGTTTTTCGCATAGTTCTTTTTCCGTCATCGGAGTCAAACCAACAACTAAGTATTTTGCCTCGAGTACATACTCTTTACAAAACTTGGAAACAGTCTTTCCATTGAAAAAGCCACACCGATTGACTAGACGTTCATGAAGTGATTGGAAGGCTTTTTGACGCCTATCTTCTTCTTGAAAGCGTAGGAACTGAGCTAGGAGATCTTCCATATTTGAAGTGCTAGGTTTGCTAAACTAGATCCTCGAGTTAATTTCCTAATTTCCTAGCTCTATGATTTACTCACCCCCTCCTTTCACGTCGGGTTCACCAGGTATGTCGAGAGGTTCGTGGCAAGGAGGGGAGAAACAATTGTCACTTTGACTCGGAGATGTTTCGGACGATTCTCGGAATGAAACCTTTCTTCAATTTGAATAGACCCTTTCTTTCTTAATATGAGAAGGCAAATCACTAAGATGATATTTCACATCGGTATGTCATGGGGTTGTTATGAAGGAGGAGAAAAGATGCTCTAAAAAGGATCCTTGTCTCGAGAATAATAATAGCAAATCTTACCATGAATTATATAAAGGTATATTTTTCTTTATAAGCACCTTATATCACTATAATTTAGCACCATGTTGTCCTCACTGTCTCTTGTACTCAGTTCAAATCACAAATAGTTTTCTACAAAGAAAAACAGTACTATATACCATAACTTCTAATGTTTTCTCTATAGTTTCTCCTCAATCAGCACCTCCAGCGTTCCTCTTGTTCACTGTTGGAAATATCTTTGCAGTGTGCACAAAGGAACTTTGAGGAATAAAAGAAAAAGAACAAACAATTAAACAAGAAACATGAAATTCATTTATGTTTTTCTTCAAGACATACGAGCACTTCTTCTGTTAAATAACTCTTAATGCCAAAGCTCTGCATATCATAAAGAAACGTTATAAGCTTATAAGCTTGTCAAGTTACAAAACGGAAAATTGTATAACGCAAATTTTAGCAAAGGAACGGCGACAAACTTGCCTTGCACAGTTGAGCAAACAGTAGATGCAAGTCGTATGCCGACACAAAGTCCCAACACATTGATTGAACAACATGGATATTGCCTCACCCTTTGCATAGAGATCACTCAGATAACCTTCCTTAGCAATCCAGAGTAGATTGGAAGCCTAGTGGCCATTCCCTTTGCAAGATTTGCCACACCTCGATTGTTTAGGCTCCCTTTGTTCCACACGAGATTTCTGTTCTCGTTGAGCTCATCTTAGGACACTACTAATAAAGCAACCAATGGCTAGCTTCTGTATAGTAGTTTTCACACTGTAACCTTGCAAACTGGGCGTTGAGGGTCTTTCATGTTGACAAGCAAATTCTCACACTTCAAATCAAAATGCACAACGCTCTTTCCATGGAGATATTCCATGACATATGCAGCATCCATTATAATCACCAATCTCTTTCGGCAATCAACTGTTCTGACTTTCTTCTGCAAGACCTGCTTTAGTGATCCATTCACCATATAATTAGTCACAGTTGCCACGGTGCCACCTAGACCATCAGGAACAACTCCATAGAAAGCTACAATATTCGGTTGATGTAGCTACCCAAGAATATAGGCTTCTTTCCAAAAGTCTACTATCAGACGATCTCTTCAGATCGTCTGCCACTGCGCAGATAGTGAGAGATCAAGCTTAGCCGCTCTCCTCACCCCTGTTGCATCTGCGACTGGTTTTCATCGTAGATCCCTGTGCAGGTTTCCATAATGCTCGTACACCATGATAAACTCTCAGGAGACGAGCTTCTCTTGAACCTCCTCCTTTCACGATCAGGTGCTGCCGCATATACTCTTTTTTGCTTTTGCCCCAACGAGAGCAATTTCCCCAGAGACAAAAATAAGCAACACAATCTTTACCTGCTTCACACCAAATTTGTATCCATTGTGATTTGGAGAAAAATTATATTTTTCCCCAAATACCCATCACGTCTTCCATCTGCTACTGTAATAATCGAGTCATTGAAACGTGGTATGCATACTTCTGTCCCTACATCAAGTTCCTTGCTTCAATGCCCCATGCTTATCACAACATCCAACTATATTCTGAAATTTGAAGTCCTCAAACTGAGCAAGAAACCCAAGGTTCTGAATGATTCCGGCATACTTTCTTGCTAGAAGCTTGGAACGTTGCTGACTTTTGTTTTCCCCAATGCAAAACCATTTTCTATATGCAAAAATCGATGCTTTCCTTTTTTTCTCGTGGATCCCTGACACAAGCAGCTTCCATTATCCTGCCTTGCTCAGGCTTTATACCAGATCCCATCCAGACATTAGGTTCCAAGTAATCCCTTGCAATGAGCATCGTTCCATCACTTATGTAGCCAACTAATCTAATAAAACTTCATAATACTAGTGGAGGATGCATCATCCATAAATGTAGCAGGATAGCACTTGTCCGTACATACTTTTCTGTCTGCAGAAATATGGCCCTTGCTTGCAGCATAGTGAAGAGACCGAATCTTCATATTCCTCTGCGTGCCCTCATTCGAATAAAGTCAAGGACCCTGAGGTGCCCCTACCGAGCAACCTTATCGTCTCCAGATCTTCCAAACTGAGCCCCAAAACTTTTTTTTAAATGGAGCTTCAGCCGAAGCCTACTCCCCCGGACTTTAACTTTGAAATTGCAACTCTACAAGTGAATGGGCATAACACCCGCGGGACCCCCCGTATCCCACAAAGCAAGGGTTAGACAAGGTTACAATTGAGAGAGACATGGTTACAACTGGGTTTAACTGGCCTAAGCCATAACATGTCCAGCCCCAAAACTTGAGATTGCAGCACTGCAAGCTATTATTTCAAGAACTCCTTGGGAAACGAGACTGAGCCCATTTCGGTTCAAAATGAGATCTCCATCACAGAAAGTCCTCCTTGAAGTCAGGAAGTCGGAAATGGAGGCCTTTTCTGGAGGTCCATTGAGTCACAGATTTCTAGGACCTCGCCTTCTCTACATGATTGAAATTTGTTAGACATGCAAGAACGATATGGGAAATATTTGCACCATCTAATTTGCAACATCGAATGCCAGCAGGTTGGCAGCAGCTGCCCAGCCTGCTACTTTTCTCCAAGTCGCAGATCGTTCTTGATAGTAGTAAAAAAAAGGCATGGAAAAGATACCCCCTCTCTTCTGTTTGTCCCAGAGCATGCGGATGAAAAATCCGCTTCTTCTCCACGTTGCATCGCTAAATTCGTAGTATCTCCTCCTTCAAGAACCACGCTTTCTTCCCCTGTTCACTTCTCAGCCACCGAGAGAGTACCCTCCTTTTCTCCCCAGAATTATCGAATCAAGAGAGAGCCACCTTTCCTTTTGCGTCCTTCCTCTTTTTAAGTGTCTTCCCTTCTACATGTTACACAACATGCTTGCTATATACGTACGCGTACTCCAATATGCAAAGAGTTACTATTATTATTCCATTTACTTTTAATTACTTTTATCTTATAGAATAATATGATTTCATTCACATCTACAAAATTCTTAACATGCAAAGACATTGCAAATGCATATTATTTACCCATAAAAGTAAACGAACGTACATAAACACGAACGAGTATACATGCTTTGATTATCAAATCCCATATCCACACTCCCACACACATAACCTAAGGTCATGTG
This sequence comes from Ceratopteris richardii, assembly GCA_020310875.1. Taxonomy (NCBI): domain Eukaryota; kingdom Viridiplantae; phylum Streptophyta; class Polypodiopsida; order Polypodiales; family Pteridaceae; genus Ceratopteris; species Ceratopteris richardii. The sequence goes on from MU261511.1 coordinate 70,025, forward strand.
CACAAGTTAACATATCGAATTGGGTATCCACATGCATTCATGGGATACGTTTGTACACACATATGCAAGTAAATATAAATGCATATAGAGACTTCCGTGTTCACATATATACATTCAAGCATGTATTTACATTCACATGGGCAACAATGAGTCGTTTACCGATGTGCAATAGGAAACACAATCAAGAGTCGAGATTATTTGATTTCATTTAATTGGATTGCAGCTTGGTCTAATATCTCGACCACAGCGTTAGTAGAGATGTATGTTCGGTGCTTGTGCTTTTCTTCCAGGTGATAAGTATCGGCAGGTATCGAAAATATATATATATATATATATATATATATATATATATATATATATATATATATATATATATATATATATATATATATATATATATATATATATATATATATATATATATATATATATATATATATATATATATATATATATATTGATTGAGGGCCTGTAGAGCCCAACAACATACTTGGAAAAGTTTTCAATTGCAGATGTTCGTTGAAAAGACAAAATAGATCGTGCCTGTCGGCACTGATGATTTGATTTTGTTGAATGCTTGACGCTTTTCAAAATTATTTCGAATTTTAAAGTGACGTTGTTAGGCTGTCAAAATTTCTAAAATATTAGCATGCATGTGCATTGAAGTTTAGGAAACATATTAAAGTTTCTTTCTTTTGTCTTTTTTCTGTTAAGCAAAGGCTTTGATTGGTTCTTTTTCCGCTTGTCACTAGTATATGTGTTTGTTTAGTCTATTAAAAAAAAAGAGAGAAAACCAAAAGAAAAGTTACTTGCCTTTAGTCCTAGTATGGAATCCGAACCACCATCACCTACTAGAACAGATACCCTTATGCCAGAACCTCCAGTTGATCTAGTTCAAGCGATGAATAATAGAATTTCATTCTTAGAGAGTTCTCTTTAAGATATCTTGGAACACGTGTATGGTTCCAAGAAAGAAGAAGAGCCGCTAGATTTTGATTTGCCAAAGATAGAGGTAGATGCTCTAGATGAGCATCAAACTTCGGAAGTCCCTAGAGATAGCGTCTTAGTTAGAGAAGCCAGATGGTAGCTTAAGGATCTTAAGCCGCCAAGATATCATGGCTCAACTAGCGCTAGGACTGCTGACGCGGTTGAGCAGTGGGTGTGGGAATAGTGTTTCTACCTGTGTCACATCACTGGTGATAGGCACAAGATTCAGCAGCCACTTATAATCTTATGGACATCCCACATAGGTGATGGCGAAAGATAGATTAGGATAAGAAGGAGCCCACGACATGGGATCAATTTAAAATCCTATTTTATAACAATTTTGTACCACCTGATGAAAGGTCTAGAGCACTAGACACTTGATTCTTCATCAGTCAGAAGAATCAATCAGTTCAGGAATACGCAGATAGGTATAGAGAGGTACTTCTTAAAGTACCTGATACCGTTCCAGAATTTCTTCAAGTCCACAAGTTTGTTTTGGGACTCAGAGAAACTATCCAACCTTTAGTGAGGAAGGAGCGGTATCAGTCTTTGGCACAGGCCACAGAGATGGCCTTGGTTTATGAGGACGGCCATAAGATCACAGGTTCCCAAGGCCCGAGATCCCCATGGACTAGGGTTAGCCGACCTTTCCATACTTGGACTCCTGGTTTGGTCAATGCACAACCTTCTAGGGAGGCTAAGCAAGTGTATATGATCCAGACAGTCTTAGGAGAAAAGAGAAAAGTGTCTGCTCTAGCTGAGAGGTCATATAACCGATCTATTCTTACCCCTCAGCAGAAAGAGAAGGCAATGAAAGAGGGTTTGTGCTATGGTTGTTTAGGGCAGCACTTGTATAAGGATTATCCTAAAAAGAAAAAGATAGCAGCCACCATAGTCATAAATCCGACTCAGACAAGGGGTGGGAGTGAGGATGAGTTTGGGGATTCCCTATCTCCACTATCATCTCCCATAGTGACCATGACGGTCACTAAAAAGGTTCTGACTGTGCCAGATGTTGTGCTTTCGCTAGTGGCACAGAAAGGATACCAATTCCCAGATACTGAGCTTATTTTCATGAGAGGAGTCATGGTAGGACATCGTGTCAAGGTAATCTTTGATACAGGTTTGACTCATAATTTTATTAATTCCCGATTAGTCAAGAGATTACGCTTAGACACGGTACATTCAGATTATACTTATACCGTAGAGCTAGCCGACGGAAAGGGAACTGAGACTTGGGATAGACGAATAGTTGATCTTCCTATTCAAATCCAGTACTATGATGACAGATTGGACTTTGAGATAGCGAGATTAGCTCGATTCGACATAGTTCTTAGTAAAAAGTGGCATGCGAGGAAGAAACCAGTCATTGATTTTGCTTCGCATGTGTATCAGTTTGAGCATGAGGGAAGGAGATTACTGATCCGTGGAGAACCAGATCTCCAAGAGACGCGATTGGTGACTGCTACCAAGTTGCTCAAAATTGATTGTAAGTATATCTATTTTCTTTATTTCATGTATTTGTCATATGTTGAGGTGGATTCATGTAGTCATGGAGACTCAAGTTGGAATGCTCCAGCATTTTCAGCCAAAGCGAGAGCAGAATTCCAAGAGTTTTTTTTAAAGGAATTACCATCAGGTTTGCCTTGCACGAATATAGAGCATAGAATCGAATTGGTACCAGGAGGGAGTCCGACCGCTCGGCCACCATTTCGAATGAGTTTGCAGGAGGAAAATGAAGTGCACAAGGTCGTGGACAAGTATCTTCAAAAAGGGTTGATTAGACCCAGCTATTCACCCTTTTCCGCACCAGTTCTTCTTGTGAAGAAGAAGGATGGATCTTATAGGATGTGTGTTGATTATCAAGCACTCAATAAGATCACTATTAGACATAGATATCCCATGCCCCGGATTGATGATCTTTTGGATGCTCTAGGTGGAGCCATTGTATTAAGTAAGATAGATTTAAAGAGTGGCTATCATCAAATTAGAGTAAAAGATCATGATGTACATAAGACAACTTTCAGGACCCGTTTTGGTCATTATGAGTATTTGGTCATGCCCTTTGGTTTGACAAATGCTCCAGCTACATTTATGATGTTAATGAATGATATCTTACGACCTTTCATAGGAAAGTGTGTTGTTGATTTTGTGGATGATTTGCTAGTGTATAGTGGGACTGTGCATGAGCATGAAAATCATTTAAGATTTGTGTTGAATATTTTAAAAGAAAATCAGTTGTATGTAAATCCGGAGAAGACACAGTTGTTTCCTCCGAGGATAGAGTATCTAGGGCATGTGATTTTCAGCCGATGGGATTCAGAGAAGACACATTTTGGTGGCCTGGATTAGCCAGAGATATCCATACTTATGTTCAACAATGCTTTATGTGCCAAGTCAACAAAGTAGAAAGGGTAAAGACACCAGGTATTTTACATCCTTTACAAGTTCCAGATCATAATTGGGATAGTATATCCATAGACTTCATAGTGGGGTTACCGCAGACCCAAAGGAAGCGGGATACAGTCCTAGTTGTGGTAGATAGACTGAGCAAGATGGCTCATTTTATACCTATGCAGGAGATGATAGAAGCTCCACAGGTAGCGGAGTTGTTTATCCAGCATGTCTTCAGATTGCATGGGTTACCGACATCCATAGTCTCAGATAGGGATGTCAGATTTATAGGACATTTATGGAAGTTTGTATTTGACAAACTGAAAGTGTCACTAAAAATGAGTAGTGGTGATCATCCACAGATAGATGGTCAGATCGAGAGGGTCAACCAAATTCTAGAGGATATATTGCGGGCATATGTGTCTGAGAGACAGACCGATTGGGATAGTTATTTGCCATTAGTAAAGTTTGCTTATAACAATAGGCCTCACAAGGTGACTGGGATGTCTCCGTTTGAGATGAACTATGGCATGAATCCCATTGCCCCCAGTACCATTGGAATGCCTAAGAAATGTCCTAGTGCTTCCGAGTTCTTAGCGAATCTCCAAGCAAACCTTGAAATAGCTAAAGCCAAGATGCAGCAAACAGCTGATAGAGCAAAAGAGTATGCTGATAGGAAAAGATCTCCTAGATCCTTTGAGGAAGGAGACCGAGTCTTTCTTCAGGTACCAGCTAGATCTACTTCATTGTCCACAGGGAAGTGTAGTAAGTTATCACCAAGGTATTGTGGACCTTGGAAGATAGTAAAGAAGTTAAGTGATGTTGCATACCGATTAGAGCTTCCTCCAGATTGCAGAGTCCATCAAGTGTTTCATGTCAGTAAACTAAGAAAGTATATTTCTAGGGAGGATAATCTAATAGAGGTTATTGTTTCTTTGTAGGAAACCGATAGAGCAGATCATTCTCCAGAGAGAATACTAGATAGGAGACAGAAACAGTTGAGGAATCATGTCATCCAAGAATATCTGGTAGCTTGGAGAGGATTACCACTTACTGACTCTACTTGGGAACCAACAACTCTGGTTTGCAAGTACTTTCCCTCATTGATCATTGAGGACATTGATCTTTAGAAGGGGGAGAGAGTGTCAGACATTGGTCTACAGATACCATTCCATGTGTGTGTGGGACGAGGGCTAGTTGGCCAAGGTCCTAAGCTCGGGGGTATATCCTAAGGTATTTGATGGTTAGTGGGGATGAGTGTTGCATGCTGCAGACATTGGTCTAGAGAGAAGTGTATTAAGTTATCACCAAGGTACTGTGGACCTTGGAAGATAGTAAAGAAGTTAAGTGATGTTGCATACCGATTAGAGCTTCCTCCATATTGCAGAGTCCATCCAGTGTTTCATGTCAGTAAACTAAGAAAGTATATTTCTAGGGAGGATAATCTAATAGAGGATATTGTTTCTTTGTAGGAAACCGATAGAGCAGATCATTTTCCAAACAAAATACTAGATAGGAGATAGAAACCGTTGAGGAATCGTGTCTTCCAAGAATATTTGGTAGCTTGGAGAGGATTACCACTTACTGACTCTACCTAGGAACCAGCAGCTCTGGTTCGCAAGTACTTTCCCTCATTGATCATTGAGGACAATGATCTTTAGAAGGGGGAGAAAGTATCAGACATTGGTCTACAGAGACCATTCCATGTGTGTGTGGGACGAGGGCTAGTTAGCCAAGGTCCTAAGCTCGGGGGAATATCCTAAGGTATTTGATGGTTAGTGGGGATGAGTGTTACATGCTAGCCACATGGCGATGCTAGATCATTCCATATCACTGCTATTTTAGATACAAGAGGATATAAATGGATGGGAGGAGAGTGGCACACACATCATTCGCATGTTTTCTTTTGAGGAGAGCCTCACACTCCTCCGCATGCGCAAGCAATCGTTGTCAGACGTCTCTCTCACCACAACATCTACAGTGTGCATCGCCAACTTGCACGAGCCACATATCTCTCTCTAGGCTTTGACCTTTTTCTCTTCTACATCAGCCATCGCCACCATGTCTCTCTCTCTCTCACTCTCTCTCTCTCTCTCTCTCTCTCTCTCTCTCTCTCTCCCTCTCCAGAGCTATCGCTACCACCTATGAGACACCCATCTATTCTCTCTCCAACTACAAAAGTAAGTAACATATATGAGCATTCATGCTCACACACATATCACCATATATGATTGACCCACATATAGATACTCATTATTGAATAGACAAAAACACACAAACACATAATCATAGGTATACACATACATATCTTTTAAGTATAATATACAAGCACATACATATAAGCATAAAAATAACATTCACAAAACACTCTCACACGCATAGACACACGATCACATACATAATTAAGTGCACTCACAAATATATATAGATATATAACCCCATATAAGCATAGACACACATATATATCCATACTTAAGTTCACTAATATTCACACATAGATATCTTCATATGATCATGGACACACATACACACACTTAGTGATCTCATAAATATATAAATGGTCATAAAATGAAGAGTTCAAATGCAGGTTCAATTAACACTTCATCCTATGTTTAGAACACATTCTCATCTTCTTCTTTTACCTGCAAGTGCCCAAGAGAAAAGATTAGTCAAATTAAACAGATGCATCAGAAATATTTGAGAGAGATAATAGATAATCATCTTAAACTAAAAAAGTTTTTATTTTTGTGAGTGTTGATATGGAGTTGGAGATCCCTCCGACACCGCGCTTGATGCTTGTTGCGACACTTTTTGCAATTTTATAGCGATGAAATTGTTTCGCCTTACCCATCGCTATGCGCCCGTATTCCTTGTAGTGAAAAGAGAGAAAAATGCATCAAATATTAAGGGATTTGGCTTTCCTTTTATCATCATGTGAAGGATAGAAGCAAAAATATGATAAGAATCTAGAAGTCAATTAACAACGTCTTTTGTTGTTTTCTCATAAACACATCTATCAATGTATGCACCTCTGTAGCTCTACCATCCCAAAAACGTTGCTCTATAGTAGGCACAACAAGAACCAAAACTCTAGCAAGAAATTGAAGATGATTATCTTGAACATGACCTATATCACATAAAATCACTATACTTAGAGGCATTAGAGGATGTGTTTCAACACCTTGTGTAATACATAAAGAGTCCATTAGAAAGTTCTCTAAATTGCTCACTTGCAGACTCAAGGACTTCCTAGAAACACTCGTGATTGCTATCTTCAACACCAAATTGGGCATTCTAGGTTGCTTTTGTAAACTTCCAAATATTCGGAAGAAACTTTCCCCAAAAAAGAATGAATAGTTGTAGCCTTTTATTGAGTGCCAATATAGTATTAGTTATGGAATTATTTTTGCACTTTGGACTTCCTTCAGATTTTGTTTTGGATCGTGGCACTCATTTCTTGAACTAGTAAACAAAGTCAATGATAGATTATTATCGTATGGAACATAAGTTCAGTTCTCCCTATTATCCTATCGCAAACAGCTTGGGAAAGATTTCAAATAAAGTCTTGCTTATGATGTTATAGAAATGTCTTCTTGAATATACCACTCAATGGGAAAAATATTTATCTTATGTTTTGTGGGCTTATGGTACCTCTTATTGGTCTCTACTGACAAAATGGAGAAGATGTTTGGAAAACCCTATTCGGGAGAATATAAGTATGCTCCATTACTAGATTCCAATCCATGGACGCTTGATCTAGATCTGGCCACATTAGTAGTGAATCTTTAAAGTATAAATTATGAAGTATCGTAGACTCTGTATTCCTTGAGGCTGGATACTACTATAGCCGAGGACAGGTTAATAGGGTAGAAATTTTATTTCATTGCATTAAAAATGAGATTCGTCCTCTTTGTAGACTCTCCAAAAATAATCAAGAGCTATATACAAAGACTGGTACTAGTTTTTCCTTTTGTATCTAGCAGGTTTACTCCCTTCAATATAGGAGTTGGTAGTAGTGGAGGAAGCGATGTTCTTCGAGGAGCTCAAGAGCCTAGGAAAAAGAGGCATTACAGAGGAATCAGAGATTAATCAAATACAGAAGTGATGATGAGTGCACACTATAGATGAATCATTCTGAGGTGCAAAGGAAGAGCAACTTTTGATGAATGTAAGAGCAAGTGACTTCATCGACCTTTCAAGAAGAAGAAACTAGGAGGCAACAAGAAGAAACAGTAGTGATAGAGGAAACTGAATGACAAAGGGTAACTGTTGAAGAACAAGTATTGCAATGGGAATCAAAAGTAGAGGCTCAACAAACAGAATCTCCGGAACAACCAATATCTTCCCGATAGAATCAATAGCAGCCTTCTAATTCATACAAGACTACAACAACAAAACCAGATAGATTTTCCCATTTTTGAAGATCCAAAAAAGAATTTTGTTTTCTTACGTTTAATGATCAATTCAAGGCTCCATTGGGAATAATTTCTAGAAGGTTCAGCTACCAGCTTTAGATTTTTCTTCACGTATTTGTCCATGGTTTTTGAAAGACCATTCTTTCATATCACATATCATGGTGAATGCATTCAAGTTATTGGCTCTGTGATCTATTCAAATTGAAAAAGAGGAAGGGATCATTTTACCTAAAGTCTCTAAGGTGGAGAAATTATGAGTAGAGATCCTCGCATCACATAGCAAAATACACAATTATAAGACAATTTGATGAAAGAGGCAACATTTTTGAAGGCCAAGTAAAGGTAATGAGAAATAAGATTCTTGACATGGAAGCTCATATTGAAGAAGTAAAAGACGATCAATAGGAAGTGACAGAACAACTTTACACAGTACAAGAAGAGTTATGGAACGTTCATGCCAGAAACGACAAACTTAAAAATCAAGCTATAGAATTATTAACAAAAAATATTATTTATCATCCCAAAATTATCAGATAATTTGCAAACAATGCTGGAAAAGCTAAATACTATGAAAGAATTTGAATTGCAATCGCAAGATGCTAAGGAATGATTAAAATCCATACAAAATTTTTGGAAGACAAAGAACATCAAATCAACGACCTTAGACAAGCGCAAATACTACACATCATAGCATGCCACAAACCCCAAGTTTTAGCCCATTCAATACAATTATCAGTACAACTAAGGATAAAAGTTTTTTCAAAATTGCTAAAGAGCAAAAAGGGCCAATAAAATCCAATCCCCATTTTTGAAATGGTTTCGAAAGAAGTACACGTTGTAATGGAAAATGATCAATATCTCAACGTTCTCTTGTTTGTTGGAAAGGATCACAATGGTGTATATTATTGTGAACATCTCTATCAATGTTTGGCCACCATTATCCACTTTGGAGGAGTCTCTTTAGTGTTAATGTTGTACCACAATGGCCACCGGTCATTCTCGAATGGGCTTCTATAATTAAAGTAGTTATTTCATTAGGAGGTACACATCAAAGTCATATACATGTAATATCTTTATAATAAAGTTGGTCTAAGATGATTGAGAAACATCAACTCTGTATTGCTAACGTGTTTCAAGACATGGACCATAAATGTGGAGGAATTCTAGTGCAAAGAAAATAAATCATTTCATCATACAAAGTTGGAGTTCCTAATTATGATTCAATGGTATTGGCACCATAAAATAGTTTTGCATCTGGAAAAGAATCATCAATTCCTTCTAGAGGTTCTCCATTATCTAAGCAAAAGTCTTCCACTATGTGTGAAGATTTGAGGCTGTGTATCACGTCATAATCGAATTCTTATAAAAGGAGTACCCACTGTGCCAATCTACTAATCAGGTTTTGTTGCTTTACTGGATACATAACAAGACAAAATGATCGACATGAAAAGTAAATTGATGGCCTGATAGATAGTAACGAAACCTTTTGATGGAGTAAATGAGTCTAAAGCATTCATGTTTGGATCCTAAATAGTTATTTTCAACAGTCATGAGATGCTTGAAAGATAAGTTACACTCGGTTGACCATTGGAACTCTGTGCCTTTGGCATGAGCTAGACACTTGATAGGGATGGCAATGTGGGATAAACATTGGAAGTGTTTCCCATCACATCAAATTTGACACAGGAATCCAAGTACTTCTTTTACAATTGTCGATGGTGGGTCCTTTAACACCACCTCTATTTTATCGAGATCAAGAGCAATCACTACACTAGAAATCACATGTCCTAGTAATTTCCCACAATTCACACCAAACACCAATTTAGCTATATTTAAACTCAAATGCACTTTTGGCCACTTAGTAAAACATAAGTTTAAATGTTGCAAATGATTAGATGTGTGTTACCAAAGACTGAAAACTCATCTAGAAATTCATGCATCAAACTAGTCGAATAGGGGGCAAATATGTGTTGCATGTAACATTCAAAAGTGAAAGAGGCATTCTGAAGTCCAAATCACACTATGGTACAAGCAAATACTCCTCAATTGGTAATAAAAGTTGTTTTAGGAATATTCCTATCGGCCATTTGCACCTAATTGTAACCATTCAATCCATCTAAGAAAGAGTACATTTTGTGAGCTATGCTTAGTTTGCAGTAATCCACAAAGATCTACAAGTTCTTGTTTTTCTTGGGTACCATGACAATTGGAGATACCCATTTTGCATATTTGATAGGTATAATAAATCCTACTCTCAACACTTGATCATGTTCCTCCTTGATGTGCTTAGCCAAATTTGGGTTCATGTAATAATGCTACTAAGTTACTGGAGAAGCATTAAGTTTCAATTGTATTTTATGCTGATATAAGTGGGGATCCAACCAACACATGTCTGAATTATCCCATGAAAATCCGTCTTTGAACTTAGTAAGAAACATGATTAACTCTTCCCATAAGGGGCTTAGTAACCTAGCACACACCTTAACTTTCTCAGGTGCAAGGGTTTTATCCTAGGTGTACATAATCTACTTCATCTTCCTCAATATGGATGTTGGTCTATGCAAAGAGAACTTCCTTTAAAAGCCATGATGCTAGTTCTTTTGATTGCAAAGGCCCAGCTTCATGTTGTACTAAAGCTACTACTTAAGCCATCTATTGATATTGTGCCAAACCCTCTAGAATGTCGATAATATCTACTTGCCATATGTTTATATTTGCTTCCATAACCAACCCATCCTCTATAGTTTCTACTATACTAAATTGGATTGGTTCTTCTTCTATACTAGTTCCTCCCTGGCTATGTGTTTCCCTCATCAAAGTATCTCTCAAAACAGATATTGATTCCATTACATCACGAAGAGGCAATTGAATCATGGATTTGCAAAAGGTCTACCATGGATCTCATCCAAGATCTCATACACTTTTATTTACTACTATAGGACATTGTTTTGTTGTTGGAGAAATCCTTGGATATGTTTGAGAAGTATTACCTTGCTGAGAGGTATCTTGGATTTGTTGCAAACACTTGTGTTGAACTCAAATCCTTGGTTGGTTGATTCTTTCCTTGCCTTAAGATTATTAGTGGATCCTAGAAATTTTGTTGAAGCTTGCCGAGCCCGATTCATAGCTTGATAATAGATGTTCTGTTGTGTAGAAATTAATATATGGAGGTAACACTAGATCATTATTTTTATGAGTTTCTCTAGATCGTGTGACAATTGGGGCCATTAGAACCTCATTACTTCAATTCACCATATTTATCATTGGGCTTTAAGTGCAGCTTCTTTTGCCTGATGATCATAATCCTATTCATCTAGACACTAGACAATTACCATGTATATGTTCTAAGTCTAGATAGAATCGACATTGTGGTCCCTTGCCTTTTTCTAGTATTCCACTTCTTCTCAAGGATATCCATTAAAGAGTCTCCATCCTCTCCCATATCCTTGAAAGTTGGTCCGTCCTTCACCTACATTTCTATAAGAGCTTTGTTCTAACCATCTAAAGAATTACTTACATCAATCATATAAATATTATTCACATAGCGTGGTGTACACCAAGATCCACCATATTGGGAGTCTAATTGAGTATGATTTGTCATAATTGTTTGATTCCTGGTATTATTTCTACATTGTTATGTACTATGAGTCATCATGTTACAACTGGCATAGTATACTTGCTTTAGGTCACAAGTAGCCGCTACATTTTCTGCATTTCTACACTTTGTACAATATTATTGACTATATGGATTAGATCTTGCCATAATAGTTGAAGTTACTATGTTGGTATATTTTGAAGAGTGTTGCCAAATTGGATTAGATGCTTTCAATTTCCGTACCAATTGCTTGTAGCGTCGATATTTGCTCCAAAGATCGAGTAGCATCAAATGCAAAAAGTAAAATTTTTTCTTTGAATAAAGGATTTAAACCATCCTCCCACAACATCTTTTGAAGGTCGTGCATCCTCTGGAATCTAAGATAGAGTGCTCTGAAACAGAGAAGCATAATTTGCAATCATTTGAGTTGGTTGTTGTACCATATATTGCAATGTAGTAAATAATTGCCCTATGGTTTTAGCCTCCAAAATTATAATAAAAATGTTCTCTTTAAAGCATTGTATGCTGCAAAATGGTTTGAGACAAATTCAATTAAGCAGTGAACTACTTCTCCACCAAGGGTGGCCTTGAATACTTGACATTTCTTGGGATCATCTTGATTGGATTCTAATAAATCATTTTGCATATCAAGAAGTAAAACATGAATATCAGGATAATCGTCCAATCCTCCACTAAACCTATTGAACTCCATTCCACTTACATGATGAACTCGTACTACCATTTTGATTGGAGCTTACCAATACCTCCACTCTTCATCAATGATTATCCATGCTAACTCATCTCCTTAAAATTTAATATCTTCTTGGGAATCCATCTCAACTAAGACACCAACTTGCCTTTTTAGTAGTGTTTGCTTTTCACCTAGCTACTCTATCCAAATAGAATCCAAAAGGCCCGGCATCACACCTGAATCCTAGGTTCTTCTTTCTTGTTCCCTATCGGATTCCTCCTTGGCTTGCTTATGAAAATAAAGATATCACAAATTGGGTATCCAAACCATCTATAGTCTAACAAGCGTCTTTATTGCTTTCTCATTGCAAGGGATTTGGCATACTCTTTTGAGTTGCAAAAATAAAAAATGGTGGGAGCCTTCTAGTCTTCAACCCTTTACTCTGAGTCTTTGCTTCATCTCTATATTCTACCATCGACTCTCCCTCCTCAAATATAGGGTCCTTAACAAGCCATGATGGAGTGTGTCGGGGTTAAATTTGGTTGGCTTGTTCATATGCTTTGTGATCTTAGCACAGATGCTTCTTGGCAAGAAATATGGGATTGTCATTCCATGGGATTCCATGAGTTGATGATGATGATGAGTATCATCTCTAAGTGTTTCATATCAAGTTCAATGGCATTTAAGAAAATTATATGGTCCTCTAGTACTTTACAAATATCTCCAAGTGTTTTTCAAAAAGGTATGTAAGGAAATATTCTTCAAAAGTTTCCATATGATGAATATCCAAAAACTAATACCTACTATATTGTGCTATTAAACACTTGAATTAGAGGCATTTGACAAAAATCAATTAACAATGGTATGAACAAATAACTGAAGCCAACTAAGGATGTCTCTAGAGTAGGTCCAAAATTATAATCTATCAAACAAAATTCTAGTGTTTCCTAGATTTTGATTAACATTTGATAAGCCATATTGAGTAGGTCTCCTATATTTTTCTACCAAAATTAAATTGTGTTACACATATATATTTAATGGTGATGGTACTATCTTTTAAAGCAGCCATAGTCTGATAATCTAACCAAAGTTTGGTCAATCATGAGTGTACATGGAGAAGACCATACTTAAGCCATTATGCATGATAGGTAAATTTTGTGCATATAGAATTATATTGAATGTATGCATTTATGGTATTGTACATGGTGGCCATGTGAGGTTTTTCTCTACGTAATCATTTGCATGATGCTTGATTATATTGAATGATAGCTTGGCATGTAAGGTTTTGAGCATCATCATGTCTTAGCATGCACACATCACCTATCTTTTATTTAATATAAGCATGCACATTTCCTTGATATGTCCATCTGTTCTCATATCAAGTGATACCAAGCACTTCTTATACATTTTTATTAAATTTTTGATATGCAAAGGGTCTTACTTGTCTTTTTCAAAGTGGTTTCATAGTTTTTTCATTAAGTTTATTTGTTTTTATCTCATGTTTTCATTAGTGTTGGTAGAAAAGAGCCCAAGCCTACATACTTGAAAAATTAGCATATATCACATATAGTCACATATGACTATCCTCTTGGAAAAGTCACTCTACCTTTTATCTTTGTAAAAGTGCCTATGCTCAATGCACTACTCTCATGAGGAGTTAGGAGGCATGAAATCTTAGGATACTTGGTAGATGATTTATGAGAGAATAAGTCCTATAGTTTAGGATTCACTTTATGGTGAGAATTTGAATTTGAATTGAAAGCTTGGCTCCAACTTCAACTATAAAAGAGGATGAAAAAGGTTCGTGTGTATGAGCCTAACTAGGAGATCATTTGAGAGGGATTCTTTGTGATTAGTGAGCTCGTTCCATAGCTCCTTCACTATCCTCACATTGTGCAATTGCACATTACCAATTTAATTGTATTTCTATGTGTTCTAGTACTTATACATTGATTACTTCTCTACTTCACTTCTCTGCTATGACCATCTGAGAACAATGAACTTCTTAGAGCTTGTTCTCAGTGCATGGTTGATCTTTTGATGTAATTTAAAATGCTATAAAATCAGCATAATGTCTACTCTATAATTACAAAGTCTCATTGTAAATGCATTTTCCAATTGTGAGATATTTGCATATCTTTGCTCTCTAGTCTATCTACACATTGAAGCACCCCAAAAATGTCAGGCAAGTCTTCTAACTTGCTAAACATCATTCTCAGTCAGAGTGTAGTCCACCGTTTTTATTGAAATAACTCATGATTGGTAGCTATCTAAGTTACTTAGCTACTCCTAATAGGAATTTACCCAATTGCTATCAGGTTGACAACACTGATCACTTTACGGAACATATGCAAAGACTAAAATAGCAAGTCTATGATCTTCATTCAACTTTCTACTAGCAAAGATCCATCAATCTTAGGATCAAGGTACTATGTCTCATTCATAGATGATTATAGTAGATGGACAATTCCTTACTTCATGAAGCACAAAGATGAAGTCTTTACTTGTTTAAAAAAATATTTGGCATTGGTAGAGAACCAAACACGTAGGAGCTTGAAGAGGATCATATCTGATGGAGGTGGTGAGTATCTCACATGAATTTGACTCATTCTTACAAGACGAGGTATAAAGAGAGAAGTCACAAGATACAGTCCTAAACTAAATGGCGTAGCATAGACGAGGAGTAGATTGATAGTAGAGGTTGCAAGATCAATGTTGAATGAAAAGAAAGTACCAAATTACCTATGTGTAGAGGTTGTTTACACAGCCACATACTTGATTAGGAGGATCCCATCCAAATCCTTGGATGGAATCACACCCTATGAGGCATGGAATGGTAGGAGATGCTCATTGGACCATTGTAAAATCTTTGGGTGAATTGCTTATGCAATGTGGAGATGTTAATATATATATATATATATATATA
Source organism: Ceratopteris richardii (assembly GCA_020310875.1). Classification (NCBI taxonomy): domain Eukaryota; kingdom Viridiplantae; phylum Streptophyta; class Polypodiopsida; order Polypodiales; family Pteridaceae; genus Ceratopteris; species Ceratopteris richardii. The sequence goes on from MU261511.1 coordinate 85,033, forward strand.
AACCCTAAAAAATCTATAGATTTATTTTTTAGATATTTTCCCATATATTTCATTGTATAAAAACTCAAAAATCCTATTTTTGGTATATATATATATATATATATATATATATATATATATATATATATATATATATATATATATATATATATATATATATATATATATATATATATATATATATAGAAACCCTATTTTTAGGAATCCTAAAAGTTTAATATGTGTGTATGCACATGCATGTGTTTGTGTGTATGCATATATGTGTGTATGTATATGCATGTGTGTATGTATAGGCATGTGTGTATGTATATGCATGTGTGTATGTATATGCATGTGTGTATGTGTATGCATTTGTGAATGTGTGTATGTATATGCATGTGTGTATGCATATGCATGTGTGTATGTATATGCATTTGTGTATGTATATGCATTTGTGTATGTGTGTATGTATATACATGTGTATGCATATGCATGTGTGCATGTGTGTATGTATGTATGTATGTATATGCATGTGTGTATGTATATGCAATTTGTGTGAATACGTATGTATATGCATGTGTGTATGCATATGCATATGTGTATGCATATGCATGTGAGTATGTGTGTATGTATGTATGTATATGCATGTGTGCATGTATATGCAATTTGTGTGTGTATGTATGTATACATATGCATGTGTGTATGCATATGCATGTGTATGTGTGTATGCATATGCATGTGTATGTGTGTATGCACATATGTGTGTATGTATATGCATGTGTGTATGTATATGTATATGTGTGCGTATGTATGTATGCATATGCATGTGTGTATGCACATATGTGTGTGTATACACATATGTGTGTGTATACATATGTGAGTGTGTATGTATATGTATCTCTCTCTCTCTCTCTCTTTGTCTTTTTATGTTTCTCTAGATCTCTCTCTTTCTTTCATCTATCTCTCTCTCTACGTCAATCGAAAACAAAACAATCACTTACATCAATGTAATTGTTTTGATCGTTGTTGTCAAAATCCACTTAAAGTTTTCCTTCGTCGAACTCCAAAGACCTTATGCCAAAATCTCTTGCAAAACTAAAGAGAAAATAAATTAAAAAAGGGAAAACATAGAGAAAGAAAAAAGAGTGCTACACTATGTGTGATACTTACCAAAACTTCAGATCTAGAAAAATAAAGAGGTGTGCATAGAGAGAGAGAGTGAGAGAAAGAGTGAGAAAGAGGGAGATGTAGCTTGCGCACGCACACTCGACAGGAGCAGGTTTTGTTTCGAAATGCGATGAATGTTGAATTTTTGCTCTCGGGTCCAGTTAAAAGATGGCATGGGTATGAGCATCGGTAGTTCTCAATAATTTACCGAGGCTCATATCGACGCTCATACTGATGCCATGTGTACAGACGTGTATATTGCTTCCATGGATTTTCAAAGGTTTTCAATGGACATACCGACGCCGATGGGTGACCGTCGATATGCACAACGTCGGTATGCCCTTGATATGTTGTAGTGATTCTGGAGGATGTATAAAATTAAGAAGAATTTAGATGGTTCTATAAACATGTACAAAATATGGCTACTGGCAAACAAGTTTGCTCAAACCCATGGAGTGGATTATGAGGAGACTAAGAATTGTAACCTATATTAGTTAGATGTTACTAATGCATTCCTAAATGGATGGATCTCAGAAGAATTTCACATGGCTCAACCACCATGTAATGAAGACAAGGACAAACCAGGTTATGTATGCAAGCTAAGGAAAGCACTCAATGGTTTAAAGCAAGCTCCTAGAGCTTGGAACCATAGGCTTGTGACATATTTGTAGGATCAACGATTTGTTGCTGGCAAAGTAGATTCTTCTTTGTTCATAAAGAAGACCAACTAAGAAGTTATTTAATCTATTTATGTGGTTGCCATTATCATTACACGGAATGATGCCAATGGCATCAAGCAAATCAAATTCCACATGATGGAAGAGTTTAAGATCAGTGACCTTGGTTTGTTAACATATCTTCTTGGATTAGAACTTGTGTATACAAATACTGGTGTGTTTATTAATCAGAGGAAGTACATTCATGATATGCTGTTAAAATTCAAGATGGAGAGCACCAAAATTGCAGGTAAACCCATGGAACTCAATAACAAACTTAGTTCTAATGAGGGAGAACTTCTTAAAGATATTACAAGATACCAAAATCTTGTTGAGAGTCTCAATTATGCAACCCTCACAAGAGAGGACATATGTTATGGAGTGAGTACATTAAGGTAGTTTATGCATACACCAAGAAAACCTCACTTGGAAGCTTCCAAGAGGATCTTAAATTATTTAAAGCGTACTATAAATGAAGGGTTGTTTTATCCATTCACTTCTGATTTGGATATCATGTATTGTGATGCGAATTCAGCTGGCTCCAAGGATGATAAGAGAAGCACTTCTCGCTTCTTATCTTTTGCAGGTTCAAAGCTAATATCATGGTCATCAAAGAAGCAACCAATTGTAGCATTGTCATCTACAAAGGCAGAATATAGAGCCTCAACGAATGCAACATAGGAGGCTATGTGGCTCAAACCACTCTACACAGATTTGGGGCTACATTCTTATACTCCAATGTTTTTTGGAGAAAACACTAGTTCACTTCACTTGGATGCTAATCTTGTATGTCATGCAAGGTCTAATCACATTGAAGTGCACTATCATTATGTAAGAGAGAATTTACTTAGCAAGGACATTCAATTTTCCTATGTATCAACTCATTTGCAATGTGTAGATATGCTCACAAAGTCTTTGGATGGAACTAAGATGAACAGGTTCAAGACGATGATTGGATTGTAGGAAATCAAGAAAAATTTAAGATCAAGCATGTTAGGCTTGAGGGGGAGCTATTGGGTACAAAAGAGCCAAAGCCCACATACTTGAACAGTTAGCATAAATTACATATAGTCACATATGACTATCCTCTTATAAAAGACACTTTATCTTTTATCTTTTTTAAAAGTGCCTATACTTAATGCATTACTCTCACGAGTTAGGAGGAATAAAATGTCGGGATGCTTGGTAGATGATTGATGGGAGAATAAATCCTATAGTTTAGGACTCACGTATGGTGAGAATTTAAATTTGAATTTGAATTCAAATCTTGGTTCCAACTTCAATTATAAAAGAGGATAAAAAAGGTTCGCATGTATGAGCCCGACTAGTAGATCATTTGAGAAGGATTCTTTTTTATTAGCAAGCTCATTCCATAGCTCCTACATAGCCAATGCCATTGTATTTGTATGTGATCTAATACATATACATTCATTACTTCTCTACTTCACTTCTCCGTTATGACCATCTCAGAACAGCGAACTTCTTAGAGCTTGTTCTCAGTGCATGGTTGATCACTTGATGTGATTTAAAATTCTATAGAATCAGCATATTGTCAAACCTATAACTACAAAGTTTTAGTGTCAATGCTTTTTCCAATCATGATATATCTTCATATCTTTGCTCTCTAGTCTGCACACTAAAGCACCCTGAAAATATCGGGCAAGTCTTATAACTTGCTAAGCATCATTCTTAGAGTGTAGTCCACCTTTTTTATTAAAATAACTCATGATTGGTAGCTATCTCCATTACTTAGTTATTTCTAGAAGGATTTTAGCCAATTACCAGCAAGTTAAGAGCACTGATCACTTTACTCAACATATGCAGAGAAAAAAATAGCAAGCCTATGATCTTCCTTCAACTTTCTACTTATCTGTTTTTATCCATTGATTAGAGGACCATGTTCTGTAGTGCATATATGATTATTTGTGATCAATAGAAAGTTGAAAGGGTCTACTTCAGTATCCACAACTTGCTTTTGGCTGGTGTGAAGTAGGGTTGTGCAACACCACTTCATCTCCATGAGTCTATCCACCATCTCTCCAACAATTAGTTGGCATCTCCTTGTCTTCATGGATAGTGGGATCTTACTCTTTAGTTTGAAAACTTTTGTTCATTTGTTTGTTTGCACTTCATCTTTTGATTCTTTGATTGGTATTTCCATTCCTGATTATGTTCTTGAAGAGCATATATCACATGTTTTGCATGCCTTTCATTGGTTTGGACTTCATGTGTGACCTTAAGCTTTTCAATTTCTTCTTGTTAAGCTCTCATTAGCACTTTGAGTGCTTCATTTTTAGCCTACCAGTCTATAGATAATTAGCATCAAATCCCTCGTGTCAAGTATAGATAATCCATTTCATCAAAGAAGGACTTTCTCATATCATCTCTTTCAACTTCTTTTTTCTTTAAATAATCCTACAAGCATAAGATTTTAGTACATGTGTGATATGCATCACTCTTTGATGTCAAGTTCTTGCTTGAGCTCGGCTAACATATTTTCCATTATAGCTCTTCCATTATGCATTGTGTCCAAGTGATTGTAATGGATCATGCTTTTTTATCAATCTACATGATCCATGATCTTAACACGTAGTTCTCATGGAGTGCAACTTTCCACTGGGCTTCTAGATCTTTGATGATATTTTTTGAGTTTAGAATGTCTTGGAAGAGATATTGTAATTGCTCTTCAATGTCCTCTCCTACATTTTGAGTTTCATGTACTACAGCTACTTCCTCTACCATAGGCTAATCTCCTTTCATTATTTCGGGTGATGTTTGTTCGTCCTCATCTTGTGATTCTATGATTCTTTCATGGTATGGATTTTCTAATGGGTGCTTTCATATAGGCCTTACCATGGGTGTGCTAGGCGTTTGTAGAAGTGTGAGAGGCACATAAGAAGCACACACAAGGAGCACAAATGCAACAATCTATATGGAAGAGATGGATAGTTGGAATAGCTCTCTCTATTGATGATAAATAAAGATGAAGTATAATTTGAATAATATCCCTAAGCACAATGTACCACCACATAGAGTGTATCATGTATGTGGTAACATGGGGAAAAACCTCTACCCAACACTAGAGTAAAAACTACCCATGTATAGGTAGAAGTTTCACATCAAACCTACTCAAGGAGCTTATAAGTGTAACAAAACCCCCTAGAGGGAATGTTGTGAAGACATACAATGATTGATAGATCAATTCTCACTAGGAAAAAAGCCTAAAGGTTTGTGAGAAACTCCAAATATTTCCATAGAAGAGCTTTGGTGAATATGTCTACCACATTATCTTCTATCTATCATGTAGTTATAATGAATCTTAATATGTTTGGTCTATGCATGAAACACTTAATTTTGTGCACCATCCAATGCACTCTAATCATGAGTGAGAATATGCATTGTAGTACAAATCTCCATCCAAAGATCCATCAATAGGAATTTAGCCATATACACTCCACTGTACCTAGGCATCTTAAATATCTATGCTATAAAAGAGACCTAAACTCAAATTGCCTTGTGTTCCATACTTTATATCCAGCCTTGTGTTGCATGCATATATAGGGCATCCCACAACTTGCTTATAAAGAGAAGTGTCCACTATTGTGGAAATTCACTTGTGATCCCAATCCTTTCATGCTATGATGGAGTATTCTTTAATCTTTATGGGAGTATTGATAATCCACAAAATCACTGTATGCATGGGGAGAGCTTGATCTTGTTCTACCAACTAAATGTGCACACAATTTTGTGTCTTGCAAAGTTTGTCTGAGCCACTCTAGCATAGTTTGTAGACTCTCAATAGACATGCATTCATTATGTAATATATCATCAACATGTATATCATGCATGGGCTGAATTGCATGCTCATTTTGTATTCATATTTTGATGCAAATGCGCAACCATATGTGGCTGAAGATATCTAGCAACTCCAACCATGTTTGGCTAGAAAATTTCATCCATGTTTGGCTAGAAATTCTCTACATATTCAAATCTATTTTGTTGGATCTTTTGAAAACTTTGAACCTCAATTGGTTTCTCTACATGGGCATAGTCAAGCACATCATTTTCAAACAAAGGCATGCACGTATGAAACACAACTTGTGAGCTAACTATTGGATTTTCTTGCATTCAACTAGAGGAAAAATTGAATTTTCAGCAAACATCTCGGCTCATAATAACTAGTTCTATCAATTGATGGTACAAATGATATCCCTTACTTTATATACTATAACAAAAAAATATACATTTCTTTCCATCGCATCAAGTTTGTAACGTTGTTGTGATGGAAAAAGAGCATATGCCCAAGAGAGAAATCCCAAGAGAGAATCACACACATATGATTAACCATAGGTTTATGTCCATTCCATGCCTCATAAGGAGTGAGGACTCTCAATGCTTTGGTAGGGTAGTGATTCAACACATAGTTTGCACACATGACTACTTCCATCCAAAACTTGTAAGGTAGGTGCTTTCCTTTAACCATACATCATGCCATTTTAAGGATTGTTATGTTTTCATGCTGATCAACCATACATTGCTCTCAAAATCCTCTTTTAATAAGAAAAGCATAGCTAAAAATGCTTTGAAGCAAGAAAATACCTCATTCTTTTATTTTATAGGATACAATCATGTGTGCGAGTAGCATCAACAATGTAGGTAACAAAACTTAAATGTTTCCCAAAAGATGGAGTCTTGATGAGACCACATACATCACTATGAACAAGCTATAGTCTTCTTGTAATGTGTGTATGTATACCATTTGGGAAATAAGTACGATGCATTTTTCCAAGAATGAAACCTTCACTTGCATGCTTTTCAATGGACGCAAGTGTTGGAAAACCAATAACCATGTCCTTCTTTTACAAATAAAGCAAACTATTGAAGTTCAAGTGACCAAAAGGAGCATAGAAAAGCTCCATTTTAGCCATGTAGGAAGTATGAGCATCCAAGGAATTTGAGAAAGCCCTATTCTTTCTATCGAGATGATAAAAATCATTGCATAATGTATCCAACATCATGATAATATCATCATTGTTGAAATCATTAACCATACACTTATCATCAACATGGATTGCTACACACAAACTAGGAAAAAAATCATTCCATGGGTGCGATAGATTCCAAGCCATAAGCCAATTTCAATGTTTTGAATGCAATGACAATCTTGTATGATGTCAAGTGTCCCCATAAGACCATTGATATGTATTGTTCCCACTTAGCTAGATGTTCAAGCAACATCTTTTGAAGGATCATGAGTGAAACTTAGTTAGTTCTTTCTTTTAAGCCATTCGCATAAGGAGAATATGGGGAAAAAAAGTTATGGTCAATCCTTTTATAGTTAGTAATGTGTTTAAATTATCCCGTTAAGGAAATGAGAACCGTACAAATTCAAGGGGAAATCCAAAACATGGAAATAACTTATTTAATAGGACTATAGGAACATTGCTAGCTATAGCATGCTTTAAAGCCCAAGATTCCACCTGTTCGTTAGAATAATTTGTACACATCAAAATAAATGTATTATCATAGAGTTTTACTAGTAGGTGAATCGAATCGATCAAATCTGCACCACTTTTGAAAAGGTTTGAGAGACAATACAATTTGGAGAGGAAAGCAATGCACATCTCAAGACTGACATGTCTCTTGATAGGGATCACATTTTAGAACAATCTCTGTTACATCTATATGCAAAGTAGAACATCAAAGAACACTTTGTAAGATTTTTCAAGTTGTGAGATCTACTCCACTATGAGCAAGGGAGAGTTCGCTATGAGCTTCCAAAATCATTGCAACCAATTCATGTGGTGGAACATATTTGAGAAAAATGCGAGCTAGATATTTAAAATAAAAATACTATTGGTCCATGATAACAAAAAAAGCATCTACTTTGAAGATCAAGCATCTTATGGGTCATCGATTGTAAGTGATTTGGCTACACACCTGTGGTGAGAAAAGAAACTATCTTATCATACTACAATGGCATACATAGGTCAAGTTCTGTTTCCTTCACAATGTGGAGTGACTCTTCATGGACAAAGGAATAATTGACACTGTTAGGAGGATCATCAAAATCAAAATGGAAAATGAAATCAGCCACCACATGCAAAGAGTGAGGTCAATGGACCACATCATAATCAAATTCTTACAGAATCAAGACCCACTACATGAGTCTGCCCACCAAGTTCTATTGTTTGAACAAATATAGCAACAGAAGTAAATTGGAAACATAAAACTTAAAGTAAAGCTTTCTTGATAGAGTAAATGGGGCCTAAACATTCATATTTGGATACAGTGTAATTCTTTTCAATGTTAGTAAGTGCATGTCTTGCATAGTGGATTGGGATGTACCAAGTATGGACAAGCTTCTAGATTAGAAAATTTCTATTTGCCACATCAGACACATTGATAAACACATTGAAGGGATGAGTCAAATTTAGGGCCTTCAAAATTGATGCTTTCAGAAATGAAAATGTCAAAAATCGAAGTCGCACTAAATGTGCCACTAGAAATCGCTAATTTTTGCACAAGATAGTTAGTTAAGCGGGATAGGTATATGAGCTAAAATTTATAAGCCTAGAGAATGTAAGAATTTATTAGCTATCCAATGAGGTGGGGCTTGCAAAACCACTTTTCCTTTATCAAGATCTACTACAATACCTTCTTGCAAGATGATATATCCCACAGTCTTAACACACTTAACTCCAAGGATTGAATTTGCAATATTCAAATAGAGATAAACATAATTGCATTTTGCACAAAATAACCTGAGCTTTTGCAAATGATCCACTCAATTTTTGGAGACAAAACCTCATCTAGAAAGACCTACATGAAACTGGTAATATATTGAAAAGAAATTTGACGCATGTAGCATTGAAAGGTGTTTGCAACATTCCTAAGTCAGAACCGCATGAATTTGCATGCAAAAATACCATAATTAGTGATAAATATTCTCTTTGGAACACTTGATTTAGCCACCCAAACATGGTTGTAGCTACTGAATCCATCAAGGGAAGAATATATCTTCCAACATTGTATTAAAGATTGGCAAAGGAAAATGGCTCAAAACCATAGGGCTTTTACCCTTAGAAATAATGATCCTAAGGTAAGAGAACCTTAGACTTGGGAGAAGCTTCTCCCAAGCGATACCTTGACTCATACATGAAGGGAAGACTTCAATTGAAATATAGGTCCTCTGATTTACCTTGGAAGACATTGGGAAGAATCTCAAGGCATGCACCCCTTGGATCTTTGGTATAAATATGCGTGGAGTTGGATGGGTGGATATGAACTCACTCAATCTCTTCATGGATATTATACCTTAGGAACGAAACATCCACAATGGTAATTAGAGCTTGGTTCTTTTCAATTACAAGAACTCGTTTTACTTCTTGATCTTTGTGCAAGGGTTGCTTGGAATCAACAAAACATATGAACTAGTGAAAAGATAATTTTAGTGGGCTAGTGTACATAAAGACGTATATGATTATGTATTTAGATGTACAAAATGCCAAATAAATAAAGCCAGAAGGTTTAAGATAGATATCTAGTACACCCATTGGAAATTCCCAATGCAAAATGGGAAAGCAACTCCATGTAATTTATTAGGGCTTGCCTAGAACCCAAAGAGGTCATGATGCACTTTGGGTCATAGTCCATCAATTGACCAAAATGGCTTATTTTATACCTAGTCGTACTATTGTAAAAACTCTAGAATTAGCTTAAATGTTTTTAGAACTTTGACTCTATGGTATTCCTCAAGACATAGTGTCTCTTAGAGATAGAAAGTCTATTAGTCATTTTTGGACAGTTTTCTTTAGTAGGCTAGAAACCAAGCTAAATGTGGGTAGTGCAAGACATCCACAAATGGATGATCAAATTGAAAGGGTCAATAGAAGACTTGAAGAAAAGTTACGAGCTTACGTGTCTTCAACCCAAACTAATTGGGAAGACCAGTTTCCATTATTTGAGTTTTCTTGCAATAGTGCTAAGCACTTTGCAACTGAGTAGACACCTTTCATGTTAATGTATGGGTTTCAACCAAGAGCATTGTATGGAGTTGAATAGAAAAATGAAAACGTCCAAGCAATTGCAATAGTTCAACCAATTTCTATTCGAATTATTCCCCATTTCACAGAAAAAATGTAACCCACTCGAGATAAAAAGACTAGAAATCATTTATATAAAGAGTGCATAGTCAAATGGAGGGATGGGACACAAGCACGTGCCACCTGGGAATGACTAAAATCCATAAACAAAAGGTTTCCGTCTTTTCCAACTTCAAGTAAGGAATGAGGCAAAATATTTGGATAGAGAGTCCATAATAGTATGCCCTATTAGTGTTCTACGCTGTCGAGGGGTGTGAATGGAGACAAACACAGATCAGAACTGACTTGCGATAGCCTCATTTTGTGACTACATGGAAGGTGTTTCGTAGCATACTCTAGGATGTATGATGTGTTTTAGTATGTGAGAGGTGATTAACTATGGTTTAACAAACTATTTAAGATCAGCTTATGAAACTGTTGTCCATAGGGTTGCACAGCTCTGTACCTAGAAAGATCGTATTCGTACGAATGCCAGATTAATTTTTCATTAGTTATACGATCTTGGATAACTTTGTCCACTTTGTGTTCTAAATTAGCTTTGTTTTCAATCTGCTTGGATTGGGCATTATGTTTTATAGGTGGAGGCAATAGATTCTCAAAAGTGGTATTCTCACTATTCATAGATTCAATTGACTCAATTGTAAACAAAGCTAGAAATCTAGATAAACAATACTCATATGATGGGGAGATCAAAGATTCATTAGTAATACAGTCCTTAATAAATTCCTCTACTTCTACTTCTTCATTAGCTTCATTCTCGGTAGGTTGAGTGGTAGTATTATTAATAGGTGGAGGAAATAAAGTTTCTAAAATAAAAGATGTAGGTATGATATTTTCTTCTGTAGATTCATTTGAAACACATTGCTTGCTGACATCAGAAATAAAGAATAATGTAAAGTTTCAATTGATAAATGAACTATTTTTGTAATAATGCTAAAGATATTTTGAGTAGTAATACTGCAATGCTACTTCAGAACTAAAATAACTCCTATACAAATAGTTTGATGAAAACTTCTAATACAAGATTTAAGTTTAAAATGTGATTTAGAAAAGGTAAGGGAAGCATTGTATAAGCAGCTCCAATATCCTAGTCAAAAGCTCGTAAGTATCATGAATTCGTCAATTCTCATCAATCTTCATCAATGTTTTGCAGAGGAAAAGATATTAAAAAACAACGTAAGTATATCTTATAAAACATAAAACACATACACATATAACACGCTCATACATGCTAGCTGACTCTCATAGATGCATGCTAGTATGAACTTATATACATTGCTAACACACATGTTCATGCATGCTAACATATACTTTCATATGCATATACACTTTCATATGCTAACACATTCTCATATGCTAATACACTTTCATATGCTTCTAATATGCATATGCACACATATAGCGCATGCATACACATGCATACATACGTATGCATGCATATATATACACTTTGCATCTGTTTATCATGGAAACATGTGCATAAACTCACATACTCATGCATTCAAACCATCATGCATTACTCTAATAAACACTCTTATTGACATAAGCATATTCACACATACTCATATGCATGATAACATTCATTCTCATGCATATACTATCATACATTCTCATAAATTCATTTTTATGCATACACATGCACATCACATTCTGCATTCATGCATTCTCATACATATGCATTAATTCATACTACACATGCACTCATAACTTCCTATGCATACATATATTTATCATGCACATGCATCTCAATTCATTATCATGCACACATACATTATCTCTCATATGCATGCATACACACTATCACATGCATGCCTAGACTCTATCACATGCATGCATACATTAGCTTACTTATGCATATGCATCTCATTCAGTCTTATGTATATATGCATCTACCTCTTATGCATTCATATCTTCATATGCATCTAATATCCATATGCATTCATACATCTTCTTATACATATCTACTTCATGTATATATCATGCGTTCTCTTACATATCATCATGCATTCTCATACTCTATATTCATACAATCTCATGGATTAGCTTACATACACACATTCATACACGCATTAATGCACACATGCATCTACTTCATTCATACATATGCATTTCATTCATTCATATATGTTATAAAATGAATATGATCAAAATAAACAAGATAAAATAATAAAACTTTATAATAAGTACTCTCACTCTTATGTTATCTCTCTCTCTCCCTCTCTCTCTCTTTCTCTCCATCTCTTTGCCCATCGCCATCCTCGATTGTGTGAAGAAAGGATTCCGTAACCATTTGTTTTGTTGTGCTAGGGAAACCGATTGGTAAGACTATTTCATCCATTCAAAACTGAACTAAGAGGACATACCCGAGGATGTAGACACACAGGCAGCAATACTAAAGCTATGATGCCAATCACATCGCTTGTAGAGTTCATGAGGGGCATCACCCGCTTCAAAATTTGCACACTTAGTGAAGCTCTCTGCACTCGATAGCCATGCGGTTTTGTACCCGAGAGAAACAACCTCTCTCTCTCTCTCTCTCTCTCTCTCTAGCACGTGCGTTACTCATCTACGGCCAAGAAGATGGAGACATCTCTCTCTCTCTCTCTCTCTCTCTCTCTTTGTAGCGCGTGTGTTACTCGTCTGTAGCTAGGAAGATGGAGACATCTCTCTCTATCTATCTCTTTCTCTCTCTCTCTATCTCTCTGTTTCTTCTGCGTGCACAATACCTGTAGCAGCTGATTGTCCCGATCTCTCTCTCTCTCTCTCTAACGTACCTTCAAATGAAAAGTCATTAGGAAAAAATAATACTAGCACTATATATATATATATATATATATATATATATATATATATATATATATATATATATATATATATATATATATATATATATATATACTTACGATACTTATGCACATATGCATTTTAGTTAACACGCACACACACATCATGCATTCTATTTATTAACTAACTCACACCACTCATGCACATGTAGAATTAGACTAACTTTCACTTTAACCCACATATGTATATTATTTAATTTAATAGTAAAATGTAGATTAATCATACATTTACTATATTAATCATACATTATTTAATTTATTAACTAACTCTAACTTTCACTTTAACCCACATATGTATATTATTTAATTTAATAGTAAAATGTATATTAATCATACATTTACTATATTGTTTAATTATTTAATAGTAAAAGTTATTTTAATCATACATTTATTAATTGAGCTAGTCTATATATAAGATATATGTAATAAAGAAATTCTTAACCATATATATATTAACATATGTATTTTTAATATAGATTATAACATAGATTAACATGAAGTAAATCAAATGTTTATAAACACACACATTTTGCACATTATAATTTTTTATTTAATACATGATATTCTATTTAATGTATAATTCTTTAGATAATGCATAATCTAAATTATACATTAGGTAATTTTTAAGTCTAGGTTAAATGTTTTTTAATTTAATGATTAACACACATATACACATAGTTATATATATTAAGTACTTATCCATTTTCATAGACACATACATAAACACAAATGTGCATAGATGTTTAAAAACATGAATACATTTTGGTATACAAGCATAGACATACAAGAGTAGGAGCTTATTTAGACACACATAGATATATACATATTTTCACATCCACATGTAATCACACATGCATAAACGCAAGCATAAAGTCACATAAATCACAATACATTCTTACCCATGCATGCAACATCAATGCACATGCATACATATGGCACATACCCATGCACATCCACATATAAGCATGGTTAAAATATATTTATTCATAAGGCTTGTTTGTATTCAACTACATACAAACTTCATAAACATAAGGAATTTAGATGATGAGATTTTTGACCACTCTAGATCTTCATAGTTTTGTTGCTTGTAGGTACTAAAGAGAGATTACTCAAGTCAAATAAATTTATCAAAAAGGTTTGAGAGAGATTAAAGTTAACCATTCTAAAACAAAATGTTTTTATTTTTATGAATGTTAATTCGAATGTGGAAATCATTCTGACAATGCACAATGCCTATCAACATAAACTTCTGTTAGATATTCATTTTTAATGATCTTATAAGGGGAAGAGAGTGGTAGATACATAAGAGGTGGGGGATCATGGTAGCTCAATAAAATGGGTTCCCATAGGTCATGTATTCAAAACCTATGGATATGAACCACTCAACATCCATATAGTAGAGTAAAGAATCTCCATTACTACTTCTTCCTTTAGAATGTAATCGAAAATCCCCTTGTATTATTAGTAGGCATAACTTTTTAATAGCCAAATTCTGATGCCCTACGTGAGTGTTAGGAAAAGCTACCATTCCATCATAACTTGGGGGACATTTTTAGGGATGGTTTTGGCCTAGCTCCTCACTAAAACTTTCTATCACTTCACAAATAATATGGTTGCACCATTTCTAGTCGCAAGTGATGGATGCCTTATCAATTCCTCATTGAGAAAAGTTCCTTGAATCAAATTTGTTCTCCAAGTGTCGCATACTTGTTTGGATCAAATCATGAGGTGCATGTTTATCCCTTATTCTTCAAGCTTAAAAAACCTTTACACATAAAAACCTCAAGCTAGATGCTATGTGCTAAAGCCTGACGTCTGACCATAAACCTTGCAATTTCCATTCAAGACTTATTGTTTCTTTTAGCAAATCCATTTTGTTGAGGTGTGCATGACAATGTACACTGATGTTTTATCCGACACTCAATGAGAAATGTATTAAAGTCAGAAGACATATCCCCCCCTTGATTAGAACAAAACGTGCTCATTCTAGATATTGATAGGTTTTAAAAAATAAACAGAAATGTTTATAGGACATAAACACTTCAAATGTTGCTTTCAATGGATACACCCATGCATGACTTGAAAAGTCCCCTATGAAAGTCACGAAGTATAGGTAACTACCAAATGAAGTTGTTTGCATGGGACCACCAAAACACGAAGCCTAGGCTACAATTTCTATGGAAATCTAATTTGTTGAACTTTCGGGAAGGAAAATGCTACATTTTACCCAAAATACATCCTTTGCATACTTGCTTAGAGGGTGCCTCTCTTGGAAATCAAGATCCAACCATGGGAGATGATAAATGAATATAGGAATAATATCTTCTATATACAAGTAGTTTTTGCGAAACTAGCTTCATCCTCATTGCAAGCAACATTCTTTAGAGAAACTTTCCAAGGGCATGGAAGTATAGTTTACAAAATATGTTTTTTTTGTAATGCATAATTCAAAAGATAATACAACTCAAATATCCTCTATTATGAATACCAACTTCAACACATACCATATGTCCATCCCTAGGAGTATATTATATTGTAATTTTCTTATATGAAAACGAGAATAAAAAAAAAACATATTTTACTCATTAACATATATCTGGGGTTCTGAATATGTGGAAAGTATATTCTCTTGCTATGTTTGTAAAAGAAGAGAGTGAAGATCCTAGTAAAGCCTAATCCATCATAAAGGATGACGTATCTTTGTGCTTTCACTGATAATATGATCATGGTGTATAATTCACCATGCTTCTGTTCTTCCTTGTCTGTTTGCATGCTTCTACAATCCTTGAAATCCAAAAATTAGTATTCGATTTGGTTGTTGTTTTATTTAGGGCATCCTTAATACCCCTTCTGTTAGAGTCTCAAAAACCATATGAAAATTGATGAGCATGCTTGAGCTCGTTAGGCATTCATAACGTCTTCATCCGTTTGTGCCAAAAACATATGTATATTTTGGTCCTTTAGTACAAGCACCTAAAAATTTATTAATCCTCAACATTTTGAAATACAATCGCTTTCTTGCATTCGGGTATGTAGTCACTAGACATGGCTAAAAGAAAAGATGTATTTTGTATGTTGGTTGTTGAGGATAAGTTGGATGTGCAAATACATGATGCATCATGTATTAGAGCAATGTTTCTGGGATGGGAGAGCTGCAGAGGCACATACATTGATCGATTTGTCTATGAGAAAAGACGAGAAGATGCTTGGGATACTCTTATAACACTATACTAGAAAAGGAATGAGGCTCTTGTTGCTTACATCTAAAAACAATTGGAGAGTAAGCATAGGAATTGAGAGTGAATGAACACTTTTATTTTTTAAAGGATCAAGGATTTGCAAGAGGAGTTTATTTTTTCTTATGATATCTTGTGAGATAGTATAGTTGTGTAGAGTATTTTTAATTTACTTCTAGATTCTTATCATAGGTTTGCTTCTACTCTTTGCATGATGATAAAAGGAAAGCCAAATTCTCTCTTTTGCTACAGAAATATCAGTTCATGTAGACCATATCAATTATGTGTGTTTCAAATGAAGTTTTCTTATTTAGACAAAAGAGCAAAGTTAAATAGATCTCTTCTAGTAGTAAGCAAAGGCCTACTAATGCCGCACAACCAAAGAAGGAAGATAAAGATGACTAGAAGGCAAAAATAAAAAAAAAGCAAGTACTGTAAGGAAAATGATCATGTCATTAAAAGATGTCCTAAAATAATTGCAAAAGAGGCAAAGAAGAAAGTTGTTGGAATGGCTATTGCAAAGACCTCTACAAATAAAATAGATTCTACTAACCTTGTTTAGAATGAAGAATGTGCATTTCCTACTCATTGCATCCATGACATATCTTCTCATAAGTAGTGTATGTCTAATGTAGACTTGGATACTTTGTATTATGACAGTGGTGAACCAAACATATTACCTTGCAACATATTCTCTTCACTTCACTTGAGCATGGTCCTATAAGGATTACTATCACATATGCAAGAAAGTCCTTTTATCTTATCATGGGAGTTGGAAAGATCTTTCTAACTAGTGGAGATGATATTTTGTCTCTCACATTTGCAGGTGCCTTGTTTATGTTACGGATCAAGAAAAAATAAATATTAGTTTCAAAACTTTTAAAGCTGATTATCTTGGTTGTTGAGTCCAAATGTGTAGCTCATATCTCTTGTATTGTGATATTATCTTTGCTTCTTGCATTTTTTGTTTTGAAATATTTAAGCTCATAGATTACGCGAAATCTAAGAATGATTCAACATGCATAGTTTATGATTCTTAGGGGATCTCAGATGGAAAGTTTCGACATCTAAATTTTTCTAGTTAGCTTCACCTAAAAACCTATGAAATGGTCCCTCTCTGCCAAAATGCATGATTCGACATCTAAATTTTGCTAGTTTTCTTCACCTTAAAAAACTATGAAACGGTCCCTCTCTGCAAAAACTTGAGGCACCTTATAAACATGCTTATGACGGTTTTACTATGGTAAATTGGAGCACTCTTACTTCCCCAAAGATGCTTCATTCTGAGCTATGCATAAATTGGAGGCTTTTCAGAG